>JAKSZT010053813.1:3023695-3245550 GCA_026826555.1 Tolypeutes matacus
TAGATAGATAGATAGATAGATAGATAGATAGATAGATAGATAGATAGATAGATACAGATAGAAAGAATGATATAACAGTTGTGGTAAAATGTTAAAAGTTGGCAAATCTGGGTATCTGGGTAGAGGGTATATTTGAGTTACTGTATTAGTTTTGTATTATGTTTACAACTTTCCTATAAGTTTGAAATTATTTCAAAATAAAAAATATAATTTATTGAATAGTACGACATATTAAGATCCATTTAATTAATGTTTATACAATGAAAAAATAGGATTCTTTAAATGCAAATTGAGGTTCTTAAATATTAAATTAAGCAAACTAAATACTTATATCGATGTGAAAAAAAAGAATATAAGAACAAATATAATTAAGTAAATGCATATTGTATAAGCAACAAAAACCAACAAAGCATTAGATTTGCTGTACCTATGCTGACACTATTTTAACAAACTTTACTTAGGTCAAATATGTATTTAAAAACAAATAAATAGAGAGCAGATGTGGCTCAAGCAGTTGAACATCTGCTTCCCACATGGGAGGTCCTGGGTTCAGTCCTGGTGCCGCCAAAAAAAAAAACCAAGCAAACAAATGAAAAAAAAAAAAAACAACTCAAGGGAGCAGATGTGGCTCAGTGGTTGAGCACCGGCTTCCCACTTACGAGGTACCGGGTTCAATCCCCATCCTGGTACCTCAAAAAAATTAAAAAATAATAAATAAATAAATAAATAAATAAATAAATAAATAAATAAATAAATAAAAATAAATAGAATAAAGAATCCTCAGTTAGTCCTTATTCAAAAGAATAAATATAATTATAATTAGGTTAGGTTATAACAAATGTGTTTGGATAGAGAGTATATCGATACTCTTTAAAGGAGGACATCAGACAAATCTTCAGACTTGGAACAGATATATCAATCCAACCTTATTATCATGTTGTTCTTTATAAATTCTACCTGATTGGAAAACTTTGGTCCTGATAATAATATAAACTTAAATGAAACTGTACTGGAGGTACAATTTATCATTTTGGCTAAATAAAACAACACACAAGTTCATGTATATATATGGCCTACCAAAATATACTAAATGGCACCGATTTCTTAGGTAAACCTAGTAACTTAAGTTTAAAGATATTAATCCTACTTACTTTAAAAATGGCCCAATGAAGTTCTTTAAAGTAATCCAGCTGAGTGAGGTTGGGTAGGTAGAGATGAGACTGGCCATATGTTGACCACTGCTGAAGCCAAGTGATGGGTGCATGAGGAGTTATTTTACTATTCTATTTTTTTTTTTTTTAAAGATTTTATTTATTTATTCATTTATCCCCCCCTTGCTGCTTGTGCTCGCTGGGTCAGCTAACCACGCCGTGCGGGTGGGCTTGCCTTCACCAGGAGGCCCTGGGAACCGAACCCGGGGCCTCCCATATGGTAAACGGGAGCCCTACTGATTGAGCCACAGCCGCTTCCCTTTACTATTCTATTTTATGTGTGTTTGAAATATTCCCAGTGTAGTGTCCCAATGAAATCCTCATCTTTGTTTTAACATAATAAATTTTAGTCTCCACTTATAAATTTTAGCAGCTGCTATAACTGCATTACACATTTAGAAGGAAACGATTATTTTTCTCTTAAATCAAGCCTAACTCATTATTTTGGAACATTAATTCAAAATATTTTCATGGAGTGCTAACTGAAGCAAAACAGGAGAAAAACGGGATGACAATCACATCTTTAAGGTCAGGAAAGTGGGGGACAAAACACTATAGGAAAGGGAGCAGATGTGGCTCAAGCAATTGAGTGCCTGCTTCCCACATGGGAGGTCCAGGGTTCAACCCCCAGCTCTGGTACCTCAAAAAACAACAACAAAAACTATAGGAAAATAGTGTTCACAAGAGAAAAGAGAAATAAATTAAATTTTAAACCAAAATATTACAAGTATATCATCAAATCTAGATAACTGTAGCAAGAGACTGCTGTAGAATTTAGTTTGCATTGATTAAAGCAAAAAGGAAGAGAGAGTTAATTGTTTAGTTAACAGTAATTAAGAAAGTCCTGAAGTTACTTATTCATATTTTTAACTAAAAACACTTTAGAAATCTGGTATCATTAATAAGAAATAAAGTATTTTGAAATTCCAACTTATTTCAGAAACAAAGATTTATTTTTAGAATAAAAAAGCAGAATGTCAATTTAGCACATAAGAGTACTAAATATTCATGTGCTAAAATGATGTATCAATGATCTCTGAACCTAAGTTTGAATATTTTCATGAACTATAATGTTTATATCATCCTAAAAATGCCAGACCATAAATATTAGACAAAAGTAATCATAAGTGAATAGGGTTTTTTCAGTTCTTAATATAAAATGGGCCTTGAGATTTCTGGGATAAAAGCATGGTATTGAAGCAAAATTTAAAAGGTCTTTTTTCACAAATCCAGAAGAAACTAGTAAAGATCTTCCTGTTAAAAACAAATCCATTTTTTTTTCCTGGAACAGCACAGCTAAACCACTCATTATATGAGCAAGAGGAGTAAACCAAGGCAACAATTTTACTTTCTTGATGTTTTAAGTTAGATTTCTTTCCTGTCAGAAGGACAAAATAAATATTTATATAGGGACCACCCTTATGCATAGCAACTGGTAGGAGTGGCAGTAATGACTGTACTGCCTTGCAACTATGCTGGTAAAAAATATTTATGTAAGTATGAGCTTCCAGGGAAAATTTTTTATACTTAGTTATTTCATGAGGGCAGAGGGTGTCACTGTCAACATAAACAAATGTTCTAACTTATCCTCATAGTACATCACTTCAATACTACAGATGTTGTTGAAACCAAACCAAAATAACAGAAAGAACATCTAAATTCCCTCTAAGCTGAAGTAGTAGTATCTTTCCTTCAACTTCTGTAGTACTGCATCTTCACCTTTCTTTTTTATTTATTTATTATTTTTTTAGGAGGTACCGGGGATTGAACCCAGGACCTCGTACATGGGAAGCAGGCACTCAACCACTGAGTTACATCCACTTCCCAATGAGAGTTGGTTTTTTTTGTTTGTTTGTTTTTGTTTTTAGGAAGTATCAGAGATTGAACCTGGGACCTTGTACATGGGAAGCAGGTGCTCAACCACTTGAGCTACATGTGCTCCCCCACCTTTTTTTTTTTTTTTTTAAGAGTTATTTATTTATTTACTTTTATCCATTTTTATCCCCCCCCCCCCATTTTTGCTGTTTTTGTGTCCATTTGCTGGGCAATTCTCTGTGTCTGTTTCCTGCCCTCTCTTCTTATCCTTCTCCTACTGTCTTCACCGGGATTCAATCCTGGGAACCTCTGATGTGGGAGAGAGGCATCCTACTACCTGCACCACCTTAGTTCCTGGTTTTTCAGCACGTCTCGCCTTGGCTCTCCCAGTGTCACTCTCCTGTTACATCTTCATCTTGCTGTGTGGCTCGGCGGGGCCTGATGGCGCACAGAACCTGGCAGTGCACCCACGCACGGGCCTGGCGACGCACCCACTTGTGGGGCCTGGCGGCGCACCCGCATGCAGGGCCTGGAGGCCCATGCACCTTCTATATTTTTCTTTATTTTTACTGGGAGGTGCCGGAGATCGAACGCAGGTCCCTCCATATGGGAGAAGGACACCCAACCATTTGAGCCACATCTGCCCCACCCCCTTCCTTAAAGTGCTTATCTCCCACCTTATATTAGTCATTCCTGCACATGTCTATTCTTCTGTAAGGGCCTTAAGGAGAACGGCTATTACTTCCATCTAAACTGTCAATGTGCCTTACCCACTGTTGAATATGAAAGTGGAATTTTAACGATAACTTGATATATGCAATGGAAAGCACAGACCCAGCAATTCTTACCATTATCAGGGCTATCAATCTCTTTGAGACCCTCTTGAAAGCTATGGACCTTTCCCCCAGAAAACTGTGCATACTCAATTTTGAATACAATTCTAGAGATCCCCTGAAGCATGTAAGAGGTCCAAGGATCCTAGTTAACAATTCTCGGCAAGTGAAACATCAATAGACAATTTGTTCAACTGAAGAGAATGAAGTTTAAAAAGGGGGCATTAAAATTCAAGTTTCTAACAGAACAGTCAGGCTAACCCTACACTAGAGCAAGAAGACAAGAGCCAGGCATCTGCCCACCATTCACCCACCCCTAAACACAGTAAGAAACCCAGTCAATCAAAACAAACAAAAACAACCTTCTTTCAGAAAAAACGAACAGCCTCAGAGCAGAGAGCACATTCCAGAAACAAAGGCTTCCCTCCCCCAGAGTGAAACCCCCAGTCCATAAGCCCTGGCCAGAAACACTATCATCCAATCAGGTTTTTATTGTCTCAATCTTAAATATAAATGAGCAACTAAGGAATACTG
Source organism: Tolypeutes matacus (assembly GCA_026826555.1). Taxonomy (NCBI): domain Eukaryota; kingdom Metazoa; phylum Chordata; class Mammalia; order Cingulata; family Chlamyphoridae; genus Tolypeutes; species Tolypeutes matacus. Next base: position 3,028,089 of record JAKSZT010053813.1, read on the forward strand.
TATATTAAGGAAAGCCTGCCACAAGATAAAAAGTAAAGGAAAAAGAAAAAAAAAAAAAGATCTGGGAAGAAAGAGATAATTCAGGTAATAAAACTAGGAAGATAAACACATTTCCACCACCACCAATAAAACTTCCAATAAGTAACCTAAGAGATATCTGAGAAAATAATGTGTCTCCAAACAAGTAAAGACTATTACTGTGAAAAACTAACAAGCAGAAAATAAGAGCTCTTGATATTTAATAGTTATTGTTAAAATAAAAAAATTCAATGGAAAGGGTTTGATGGTGAAGTCAAAGAAATCTCCAAGGATACAGAATAAGAAGGTTATAAAAGAGCTAAGGGGCTATATACAGGCAATGAATAATCAGAAAATAAAATTAAGAAAACAATTTCATTTACAATAGCATCAAAAATAAAATAAAATACTTAGGAATAAATTGAACCAAGGAAGCATAAGACTTGCACACTGAAAACTACAAAATATTGTTGAAAGAAATTTTTAAAGATTGAAATAAAAGGAAAGACATTCCACATTCATGAATCAAAAGATTTAATATTGTTAAGAAGGCAATACCTGGGGGGCGGATGTGGCTCAAATGGTTGGGCATTCATCTCCCATATGGAGGGACCTGGGTTCGATCCCCGGGACCTCCTGGTAAAGTTAAAAAAAAAAAAGAGGGAAATGGATGTGGCTCAAGAAGTTCGACGTCCGTCTACCATACGGAGAGACTGGGGTTTGATCCCCGGGACCTTCCAGTAAAAAAAAAAAAAAAAAAAAAAAGAAAGAAAAACAGAAGGTGCATGGGCCACCAGGCCCCGTCGCCAGGCCCCGCAAGCAGGTGAGCCCTCCAGGTCCCATGCATGGGTGAGTCCCCCAGGCCCTGTGCACGGGTGTGCCACCAGGCCCTGCGAGCCATGCAGCAAGATGATGACATAACAGGAGAGTGACACAAGGGAAAGCCAAAACAAGACACGCCAAAAAATCAGAAGCTAAGGTGGTGCAGGTGGTAGGATGCCTCTCTCCCACATCTGAGGTTCTGAGGATTGAATCCCAGTGAAGACAGGAGGAGAAGGATGAGAACAGAGGGCTGGAAATGGACACAGATAGTTGCCCAGCGAATGGATGCAAAAATGGGGGTGGGGGGTAAAAATGGATAAAAGCAAATAATAAATAAATAAATCCTTTTTTAAAAAAAAGAAGGCAATACCCCCCCATAATGGTCTACAGATTCAATGCAATTCCTACCAAATCCTAGGTGGCTTTTTTGCGGAAATTGACAAGCTGATTCTAACCCCAAATAGCCAAAACAATTTTAGAAAAGAACAGTGTTGGAGAACTCACACTTCCTGATATAAAAACTTACTATAGGGAAGCAGATGTGGCTCAAGCAATTGAGCTCCCGCCTACCACATGGGAGGTCCCACATTAGGTTCCCAGTGCCTCCTGGAGAAGATGAGCAAGACAGTGGGCTGGCGCAGCAAGCTGACACAACAAGGAGAAACAAAGAGGAAACACAAAACAGGGAGCAGAGGTGGCTCAAGAGATTGAGTGCCTCTCTCCCACATGAAGGTCCCAGATTCAGTTCCCAGTGCCTCCTAAAGAGAAGATGAGCAGACACAAACAGCACACAGCAAATGGACATAGAGAACAGACAGCAAGCACAAACAACAAGGAGTGGGGGAAATAAATAAATAAAACAAATCTTAAAAAAAAAAAATTTACTATAAAGCTGTAGTAATCAAGACAATGTGGTACTATAGGCATAAGGACAGCCACATAGATTAATGGACTAGAATAGAGAGTCAACAAATAAATCCTTAAAATTATGGTCAAATTATTTTCAACAAGGATTCCAAGACCATCGAATGGGGTAAGAATAGTCTTTTCACAAATGGTGCTTAGAAAACTGGACATCCATATGCTAAATAATAAAGTTGGACCTCTACTTCACACCATACACAAAAATCAACTCAAAATGAATCATAGACCCAAACATAAGAATTAAACCTATAAAATCCTTAGAAGAAAATAGAGGCGTAAATCTTTGTGACTTTGGGTTAGGCAACAGTTTTTTCAGATACAACATTAAAAGCACAAGAAACAAGAGAAAAAAAGATAAATATGGACTTCATCAAAATTAAAATCTTTTTGTGCTGCAAATGATACAAAAAAATGAAAAGACAAGCCACAGAATGAGAGAAAATATTTGCAAATCATATAAATGGTAAATGACTTGTATCCAGAATATATAAAGAACTCTTACAACTCAACAATAAAACGACAAGCTAATTTAAAAATGGGCATATGTTCTGAATAGACATTTCTCCAAAGAAAATATACAAATGGCCAATAAGCACATGAAAAAATGTTCAACACCATCAGCCACTAGAGAATTGCAAATTAAAACATAATGACGTACCACTTCAGACCCACCGACAATGGTTAAAAACAAAAAGACAAGTGTTGGTAGGCTGTAGAGAAATTGGAACTCTCATACCTTGCTGATAGGAATGTAAAATGGTGCCACCACTTTGGAAAACACTGGATGTTCTTCAAAATGTAAAACACAGAGTTACCACCTGACCAAGCAATTCCACTCCCAAGTATACAGCCAAGAGAAAAGAAAACATACATCCACACAAACACTTATGTACAAATATTCATGCCAGCAATTAGTCATAATTACCAAAAAGTGGAAATAACCTAAATGTCCATCAATGGAATTGACAACTAAAATATGGTATATTCATATATGTAATATTATTTGGTCATAAAAAGGTACTGAAGTACTGATACATGTTACAAAGTGGATAAACCATGAAAGAAGCCAGACACATAAAACATTGTATGATTTCATTCATATTAAATGTCCAGAATAGGCACCAAGAGAAAGTAGATTACTGGTTGCCTAGAGGTGGATGGAAGGGAATGAGGAATGGCTACTAAAGGGTATGGGATGATGAAAATTAGATTGTGGTGATGGCTGCACAACTGTGTGAATATTACTAAAATGTGTTGAATGGTATACTTTATAGGGGTGAATTTTATAGTATTATGTGAATTATATCTCAATAAAATTGTTAAAACTACAAAAAGATCAGTACCTCAGGCCCTGACCTAATACTCAGGGCTTAAGTGTTCTACACTAAACTTTATTTAAAAAGTATTGTTACTCCTACCTGAATGAGGCATTTGCTCACATCACTAGCACAGAGCGCTTTGTTACAACTCAATGACATAGGGAGCCAGGCCAGGAACATCAGGATGGCTAGAGTAAGCATAACAACACAGTGTGACTTCATGTTTCCTCAGAGAAGACAATCTGTAACTCCCAGGAAGCTAAACAAACATATAAAAACAAAACAAAAACTTTTAATTCAAAGACAGGTGCTAGGGTAAAAACAAATACAAAAAAGAAAAACAAAATACATAAACAAACACCCCTTCATTGTGTCAAAAGAATTGCGTAATCATTTAAAGATCATTCTCAATAACTACAATTTTATATAATAATGATTTGTATGCCATCATCAACAACCTAAAATACTGAAATTTCTCAGGCCTACTCAAAAATGGTGACAAGGATAGTTATAGTGACTGTATCTAAACTCTCAGTAACCTGAGAGCATGTCAAGCAAATAACTAGTTTCAATCCTGCATGGCCACTATTCAACTTTAGTTCTGTACTTTACTTTTAAAACGTTTTATTTGTACTATAGTTTTAAAACAGTAAAACATTCTTCAATATTTAATGTTTTAAAACATTACAAGATTTTAAAATCCTTACAATTAAAACAAATTAAGTGCAAATTATTCTAACGATTATTTATGACTATCTCACTTTGTCCAGACAGTAAATTATTAATTGCATTAAGACTCTGGATAACTCATTAAAATGTGAAGATATTCTTTTAATTCTATTAGCATCATAGATTCTTCAAAGCTACTACAATATAAATTAACTGTCAAATGTTAAAAAAAAAAAACAAAGCTACTACAATGATATTACAGAAAAAAGAGAAAGGAAAAAGAAAAAAAGACCAGCTCAAATTCTGACAGGAGTTAAACAGCCAACATGGTTAGTACATTTTTAAAAAGAGAGGATATGTGGTTAATAGTACAAACACAAGAATGTTTCTCTATTACAAGGTGTTGAGAATATGGAGATACATGGAAAAATACAACTAATGTTACCTATAGACTACAGTTGACAGTAATACCGTAATATTTTTGCAGCAATGGCAAAGAGGTACTCTATCAATGTCAAGGGTCAATAATAAGGATGTACAGTGGACAGGTGGGTATGGGATTTTGCCTTTTGGAGTAATGAAAACATTCAGAATGGATTGAGTTGATGAAACTGAGAGCCACTGAGGGCACACTTTGGATGGTTTGTACAAGGCAGGGGAACATATAGCACACCGAGTCCTGTGGTGAATGATGGACTGTGCTTAACAGTACAAATACGAGAATGTTCTCTCATGAACTATGGCAAATATACAATACTAATACATGGTGTTAATAATAGGATGGTTTGTGGGAATAATACACCAAATATAAGCCATGGACTAGAGAAAACAGTAATATTATGACCATGTTCTTTCATCAATTTTAACAAATGTGTCACAATAATGTAAGGTGTTGGTGGTGGGGCAATGTATGGGAATCCCGTATGGTATGCATGATTGTTTTGTTAACTCACAATTTCTCTGAGAGAGAGAGAGAGAGAGAGAGAGAGAGAGAGAGAGAGAGAGAACGAGAACTTCTTGGAGTTAAAACACATCCCAAAATAATCAGTTCAAATAAATGACTACTGATCTAAGAAGGGTAAAAGGTTGGTTTATGGAACTTTTATGATTTCCTTAGACTTTTATTCTAAGTATCACAAAGTACAATAAAGCAAAGGCAAAAAATAAAGAATAAAGGGCTTTGTACCTGGTATGACTCAATTTTGAAAGCAAGCCCTGGTGATTTGTTCCTGCAGCCCACAGGGCATTCCCTAAAGACCGTTAGTAACCCAAATTTGTAATTTTTATAATATACACCAAGCTGGATGATTTCTGGAGCCCTCAATCTATATTTATGAAGGCCAAAGAAGCCACTTAAAAAATCGATACGCTCAGAACTAGTTTTCATTCTACAACCACACAACCTGTTTTCGTTTTGTTTTCACTCTTTTCACGGTTCTCTCCTGGAGTGTTCCACAAATCCAGGCTGCTCGCAGACCTTACTGGAAAAAGTAAGCGAGGGACCATTCAAAGCCGGTAACAGAATTATTTAAAGGGTCTTCCCTTTTTCCTGAAGATTTGGAAGACCCCATGAGAGCGGTTTCATTCATCACCACCGGGCTCCTCTCACCTCGGGCCGTGACGGTCCGCGGCCGAACCCGCAGACGGTGCCCCCAGGAGCGCTGACAGCCCCGGGACCGAGGCCAGAGCGCGGGGGACACCGAGGCCGGTGGGGGCGGCCCCGCCGACGCGGTCCCCAGAGGGGGCCGCAGGGAAGCCGCGGCCCTCGCCTGGCGCCGCGCACCGCAATGGCGCGCCGCACCTTTGTCCTCCCGCCGCGGGCCCAGGCCGCGCGGGGCCCAGTCCCGCTCCCGTCCGCCAGCCCCGCCGAGGCCCGCCGAGGCTCGCCGAGGCCCGCCCGCTCACCGTGCGCCTCCGCCACAGGCCGCTGCCTCCTCCCGCCGTCCGGCCCAGCCCGGGCGCCGCCGGCCGCGCAAGGGAGGCCAGGCCGCGCCTCCGCGCCGTCCCTCCGCGCCGCGCCCGCGAGCTCGGGCACCTGGACGACCGCCGCCTGCCCGCCGCTCCCCGGCCTCAGCCGCTCTCGGACCTGCGCCCCTCGCCCGCAGGGAGGCGTTGCTCCCTCACCAGTGCCTCTGTCGGCGCGCGCCCGGCCCGTCGCGAAGCCCCCGCCCACATCCCCGCCCTCCCGGGCACACCCACTTGGCTCCCTCGCGGCCCCGCCCCTGACCCGCGGTTCCGCCCTCCGCGCAGGCTCCGCCCCCAAAGGCCCGCCCACCGGGGAACACGCACCCCGGTTCCCTCGCGGTTCCGCCCTCTGCTCGCAGCTCCGCTCCCGCGGCGCAGGCCCCGCCCCAAAGGCCTGCCCGCAGGGCTTCAGAGAAACCCCCCACTCCCGCTTCCTAGCGTGCCCCGAGACAGGGAGGCCGAGCCGCTCCCGGACCCTCTTCTGATTTCCTCTCCAATGGCCACTCTACCCCAGGCTGCAGCAGAACCCCGCCTCTCAGGCTCCTTCTAGGGGTAACCTCTGCAGAGTGTGAGGGTTACTCTTGAGGATGCTGGCAACGAGCCCGAGAAGTGGCTGCTGTTGGCCCCGTTACAGAAATGCAAGACCCAGCTCCAGGCTCAAGCAGGAGAGCTCACCTGCGAGCCCTCCTTAGTTGACGGAGGCAGGGTTTATGAAAAATGCAGGTTTCTGGGGTTTCCCTCAGCCCTACTGCATAAGCATCTCTGAACACCCTCAGTAATTCATTAGAGTTTGTTGAATGAGGGCCTGGCACCGTGCTTAGCATTAGAAACACGGGAGGGTGGTGACGGGCCCGCGCCCAGAAGGGCTCCAGTGGTCTGGGTGAGGATGGACAGACTCGGTGCAGGCTACCACGGTAGATGCGACACAGCTCTCAGGTCAGACTTTGTTTGAGAAAAATGGAGTTCATCTCATCAATAGTTGAGAACTGCACCCAGTTCTTTTCCATAGCCTTGGGAATTTGTTGTTTTTGAAACAAGAGTCCAAGGTTGGTGAACCAGTGGACTAGATGGTCCACAACGTACTTTCTCCTTGGTAATGATGACCTAGCACCAAACCTTTGACTATTAAGTTTCAAATGCCTTACATTCCCCTTTGTTGATAGAAAGAGAATAGAAAGAATGGAAATAGTTGATTGGCTTAGGGGGTGGATTGCATTATTGTTCATCCAGTTTTGTACAGTAAATAAACAAGTATAGGTTTTTTTAAATATCCCTGAAAATTATCCTAAAGAAATAATTGAGTGTACACAATTTTAACCTAAAGGATCTTAATTTTGTCATTACTTACTGGTTAAATGATTTATGATAACTCCAGTGCAATGGACTAATGCAAACATTAAAAAATGATATTGTAGATCAGAGGTTCTCAACTTTTTAGTCTGAGGACTCCTTTATGCTCTAAAAACCACTGGTGACTCCAAAGAAGTTTTATTTATGTGTAACATCTGTTAAGACTTACCACAAGAGAAATTAAAACTGAGAAATTTTAAAAATACTTATTTTGAAATAACAATAAACCCAATATATGGTAATATTTATAATATATTTTATGAAAAATAAGTATATTTTACAAAACAAAAGAATATACTGAGAAGATTGGTATTGTTTTACTGTTTTTCCTAGTCACTTGAATATCAAACTTGACAAAAAGCCACGGGATCATCATATCTGCTTTTGCATTCAATCTGTTGCAATATTATTTATCACGTAGCCTCTAAAAACTTTATACTTGGGAGAGAATGAGAGTGAAAGGGGCAAGTGATGTTTTAGAATTATAATGAGAATAGTTTTGAGCTCATGAACCCACTGAAAAGGACTCTGGTCCCCCAAGTGAACTTTTTTTTTTTAAGATTTATTTATTTATTTCTCCCCCTTCCACCTCATTGTTTTTGCACTCGCTGTCTGCTCTCTATGTGTTCTTCTGTGTCTGCTTGTCTTCTTTTTAGTTGGCACCGGGAACCAATCCTGAGACCTTCTGGAGTGGAGAGAGGCACTGAATCTCTTGTGCTACCTCAGGTCCCTGGTCTGCCATGTCTCCTAATGTCTCTCTTCTGTGTCTCTTTTTGTTGCATCATCTTGCTGCGCCAGCACTCCACACGGACCAGCATTCCTGTGCGGGCCAGCACTCTGCTCAGGCCAGCTCACTGTGCGGGCCAGCTTGCTTTTCACCAGGAGGTCCCAGGAATCAAACCCTGGACCTCCTGTATGGTAGACGGGAGCCCAATCACTTGAGCCACATTTGCTTCCCCAAGTAAACTTTAAGAACTAGGGCTGTGGATGAATATTGTTGACATGGAAAGACATTCATGATATATAAATTTTTTAAAAAGATTTATTTATTTCTACCCCTCCCCCCCGCTGTTGTTTGCGCTGTCTACTCTCTGTGTCCATTTATTGTGTGCTCATCTTTTTTTTTTTTTTAAAGTAGTGTATAGTATTTTTAGAATGATTCTGTTAAAAATTGTGTATGTCATTATTCAAAATGGTCTGCAGTGATAACAGTGGTATTAGCAGTGGGCTATCTCTTGGTGAGGTCATGAGTTTTTCATCATTGATGATGTTTTTCTTTGGGCTTGTCTCATTTCCTAATGTCTTGACTTGTAGTACTTTGGCAATGTGAAAGAAATACAATAATTTTAAATTGCAATTGAAGATTCTCTTTGACAGACCCCACAAAGTCTAATGATAGTCGAGCCTGCAGACAGGTGTCAAGTGGTTGTGGGTGTGTGGTTGGTGGTTTGGGAATCTGGGAGCTGGAGGGTCCCTATGGTAGCTGGTTCATTTTACCAAATGCCTTCATGATCATTGTGAATGAGAGAGCCCTGCAGTGTAATAAAGCTTTTTAGGGTTTGATGAAGAGGTCAAATGTCCCTGATTCATCTAATCTTCAATTAGATTGCAGCCAGCCACCATAAGGGGGTCATCCTAGTTTCCTAAAGCTACTGTAACAAATGACACCAAATGTAGTGCCTTAAAACAACACAAATTGACTCACTTATATGCAAAAAATTAGAATATGGAAATACAGAGTTAGAAATCAGAATACAGCTTACCAGGTGCAGGGATGGTGATGGAGAATGGGGAGGTTGTACAATTAGGGTACAGAGGTTTGGGCTGGAAATTTAAACTTAAGGGTAACTAGCATATCAGTAACATGAAAAGCCCTGAAAAGGGATGGATTCACCAAGGGAGGGAGCATATGTAGAAAGAAGTGGACTCAGCCTCAGGGAAGACTAAAAATTTAAAGGCTGGGTAAGGGAAGTAGTCTGAAAACCAAGAGGATAGTAGCAGTGGTCCCTTAGGATGTGGTGTCAGAGAAGCTGTTCTCGGCACCATGCCTAAAATATAAAAGCGTTCCTAAATATGGAAGAGCTGCCGAACACAAAAGCCTTGGCTCTTTCTGTGATGGGCCAAAATAATGTTATTCAGATGATCCAATTTTCTACTCTTGAGCTATCTGTTTTTCTAAAGGTCAGTTCTTTAGCTCGTTACAAGTTAGTTTTTAAAAGTTCCAGTCTACATGGAAGAAGAAAAGAAAAGGCCATGGAGTGACTCTAAGCTCGTATCAAAGCTATGGAGATGGGTTGCTCTTCCCCATCTCCTTCTGCTTTTGTCACTTATGAGAGTGGCCCTAATTATCCATACGTGGAGCAGGGATCTGGGTGTTCTGCAGTGACAGCCAGCCAGCACTTTCAGATATTTTGCTTCGGAGCTGCAGACTTGTAGTTACGCCCCTGATTGCACCAATGTGATATCTGACATTTCATCGCGAGGAAAAGGAAGCGGTGTGGTCTGGTCCCACTCCAAATGTTGGTATGCACCTGGCTAGCAGTGGCTCCCACTGACCTTTAACAGGGCCGGAAAGGAATGGCTCTGATGAGATTCCAATTAAAACACAAACAGCAGCAGCACCTGAAGAGCGGGTGAGACAGAAGTCAGGAGGTGTGCACATGTGAGGAATGACGAGCGCTCGATAAAATAACAAAAAGCAGCAGAACCACGATTTCCTAGAGAGTCTCAAAATACAGTAGACCTGAAGGAAAGCTTAGGGATAGCTCCTGCCATCCTCTTTCCTCTCTGTGTAGCCTGGAGAGGCTGGGAGATTGTGTGGCAAGCAGAGGTATAGAAATCAGGCTCCCACAGTTGACACATTCATTGAACACACATCCACTGAGCCCCGACTGTATGCCAGGCTCAGGGCCAGGCAAGAAAGAAGAGCAAGACTATGAGGAGAGCTATAAACCAACAGCTATGAGAGGCTGTCTTCAAGGGCTCTCAAAAGATATGAACTCTGTGCCCTGCGAACCGAGAGCCAAGAGGCTGGCCAGCTCTAGCTCTGTTTTTTTTTTTTTTTTTTTTTTTTAATATTTTTTTATTAGGGAAGTTGTGAACTTACAAAACAACCATGCACATGTGTGGAATTCCCATACAACACCCCTCCACCAAGACACTACATTGTTGTGGAATATTGGTTATAGACCATGATATAATATCATCAGATTATTACCACCAACCATGGTCCACAGCATACACTTGGTATATTTTTCCCATACCCTTTATTATTAACACAGTACATCTTTGGTATTGATGAAAAAATATTACAGTATTGTTAACTTTAGTCCATAGGTTACATTAATTGTATTTTTCCCATGCTCCTCCACATTCCCACCACCTTGTGATAGTGATGTACATTTGTTCTAGTTCACAGAAGGACACTCTTGTATTTGTACTATTCACCTCCAGGTTCATTATGTTATTCAGTCCCTAGATAATTCTCTAGCTTTCTTTCAATTGATATTTACATCCCTAGACCACCCTTTTCAGCCACAATCCCATTTATAAACCACCTGCATTAGTTCTACTCACTATGATGTGTTACCATCAACTCTATCCATTTCCATGCTTTTACATTCAAGTTAATTAAAACTTCCACATACATTAAGCATCAGTTATCTTCTCAGCCTTCATCTTATCTTAGAACCTTTACTCTAGGTTTTAATGCCATGTGTTTTTTCTTCGTATTTAGTTCATGTTAGTGAGACCATGCAATATTTGTCCTTTTGTGTCTGGCTTATTTCACTTATCTAGCTCCATATTTAAACCTAAATCAGAGAGTTACTGGCACTTGTCCTTTTTTTAACTACACATTGAGGGTATCATATTATAGTCAGCCCTTTGGGTCTGAGCGTGAATCATAATTATCATCCTCAAACATGTATTGACTGATTTCTTTATATCGCTAAGCTTAAGTCACTCTATAGACCAGAATTTGGTACAAAAATGTGGTACTGTTACATCTCATATTGGGGACTGGAGCCATTCATAGATAACATAGCCCAGTGCCTGGCACAAAATAGGTGCTCAAGTTTTTGCTTTAACAAATCAATTTTACAGATACATATTAATAAAGCATAAATCCATACAAAGTGTACAATCAATGGTATTCACTATAATCACATAGTTGTGCGTTCATCACTTCAATAATTTTTAAAGCATTTTCATTATTCCAGTAATAATAATAATTCTAAAAACCAAACCTCTCGACCTCTCTGAGCTTCCCCTGCTGTACATAGCTGCTATTCTGGTTCCTCCTCTCTAGTTTATTTGTATTTATATTTTGTAAAAACAGTCTTATATACGTATTATCACCCATATTCATATTTTACAGGAGATTTCACTGTTATACAGTCCCATGTTACACTTCTTATCTTTCCTTCTAGTAATATACATGTCCTTAGACTTTCCCTTTCAACCACTGTCATAGCTCTGCTAGTCACAAACACCATGATGTGATCTCACCACTTGCAATTATTTCCAAAGATTTACAAACAACCTATTAACCAATTCTGCACAGGTTAACCATCAACTTTCCATTCTCTACACTCATTCTATTTTCTGGTGACCTATATTCTAATTATTAATTCCATGAATTTACATAATATATTTAGTTCATAATACTGCAATCATAATGTATTTGTCCTTTTGTGTCTGGCTTCCGTCACTCAACATAATGTCCTCCAGGTTCATCCATGTTGTCACATGCTTCACAACTTCATTTCTTCTTACTGCTGCACAATTTGTTTATCCATTCATCAGCTGATGGACACTTGGGTTGTTTCCAACTTTTGGCAAACATGAATAACGCCACTATGAAAATTGGTGTACAGTTATCTATTCGTGTCACTGCTGTCAGTTCTTCTGGGTAATGGTATTGCTGGGTCACGTGGCAAGTCTATATTCAACTTCCTTAGGATCTGCCAAACAGTCCTCCACAGTGGCTGTACCATTCTGCATTCCCACCAACAGTGAATAAGTGTTCCTATCTCTCCACATCCTCTCCAACACTTGTAGTTCTCTGTCTTTTTTAATAGTGGCCATTCTGATAGGTGTGAATGATATCTCATTGTAGTTTTGATTTGCATTTCCCTAATCGCTAGTGACGTTGAACATTTTTTCGTGTTTCTTTTAAATTTGTATTTCTTCTTTGGACAAAAGTCTTTTGCCCATTTTTTTAATTGTCCCAAAGGTTTTGATATGTTGTGTTCTCATTTTCATTCGTTCAATATATTTGCTGAATTCTCTTGCAATTTCTACTTTGACATTCTGATTATTTAAGAGTGGGCTGTTTAACCTCCATAAATTTATGAATTTTCCCTTCTGTCCATTATTGATTTCTAGCTTCATTCTGTTATGGTTGGAGAAAGTGTTTTATATAATTTCAGACCTTTTAAATTTATTGAAACTTGTCTTGTGACCCAACATATGGTCTATCTTAGAGAAGGATGCGTGAGCTCTTAAAAAGAATGTGTATCCTGCTGTTTTGGAGTGCAATGCTCTATAGATGTCTGTTAGGTCTGGTTTATTTACCATATTATTCATGCTCTCTGCTTATTTATCCTCTGTGCAGATGTTCTATCCATACTGAGAGTGGTGTATAAAAGCCTCCAACTATTATTGTACAGACATCTATTTATCCCTTCAGCTTTGCCAGTGTGTGCCTCGTGTATCTTGGGGCACTCAGGTTAGGTGCATAAATATTTAGTAGAGTTATTTCTTCTTTTTGAATTGTCCCTTTTATTAATATATAATCTATTTCATCCCTTATAATAGTTTTGCATTTAAAATCTATTTTGTCCAATATTAGTATCATTATTCCAGCTCTTTTGTGGTTACTATTTGCATGGAATATTTTTTCCAACCTTTCACTTTTTTTTTTTTTTTTTTTTTTTTTTTACCGGGAGGTCCCAGGGATCGAACCCAGTCCCTCCATATGGGAGACGGACGTGCAACCAGTTGAGCTACATCCAACCCTTTCACTTTTAACCTGGATGTGTCCTTACATCTGAGGTGAGTCTCCTCTAGACAACATATAGATGGCTCATATTTTTTTATCCATTCTATCAGCCTATGTCTTTTGATGGGGGAGTTCAAGCCATTAACATTCAATGTTATTACTGTAAAGGCATTACTTACTTCATCCATTTTGTTCTTTAGCTTTTGTTGTCATATTGTACTGTTGTCTGTCTTTTTACCCCTTAATTTACCCTTCCTAATAACCTTCATTTCTATACTCTTTTCCAAGTCTCTCCATCTGTTTTTTTCCTTTCAGGCTGCTGCACTCCCTTTAGTAGCTCTTGCAATTCTGGTCTTTGGTAACATATTCTATCAGTTTTTGTCTGTGAAGATTTTGAACTGACCTTCATTTTTGAAGGACAGTTTTGCCAGATATAGAATTCTTGGCTTGCAGTTTTTCTCTTTCTATACCTTAAATACATCATACCACTTTCTTCTCACCTCCATAGTTGCTGATGAGAGGTCAAGTTTCCCTTGTATGTGTTGCCTTGCTTTTCTCTTGATGCTTTCAGAATCCTTTCATCATTTCTGATATTTGTCTTTCGATATAGTAGGTGTCTCGGAGTAGGTCTATTCAGATTTATTCTGTTTGTGGTGGTTGTCCTTCTTGGATATTGGTATTTATATCTTTCATAAGGGTTGGGAAGTTTTTGGTCTTTATTTCCTCAAATAATCTTTCTGCCTCTTTTCTATTCCCTTCTCCTTCTGGGACACCGATAATGCATATATCTATGCGTTTCATATTGCCATTCAATTCCTTGAGGCCCTGTTCCATTTTTTCTATTTCCTTTCTGTTCTCCTTTCTTTTCCAGGTCAGATGTTCTGTCTTTGAAATCACTAATTCTGTCTTTGAGCAATTCAAATCTGCTCTTATGTGCCTCTGATTATATTTTTAATCTCATCCATCTTATCTTTCATTCCCATAAGGTCTGTTACTTTTCTTTGCAGACTTTCAAATCGTTCTTTATGCTCACTCAGTGTCTTCTTTATATCCTTTATCTCTTTAGTCATATTTTCTTTCAATTCTTTGAATTGATTTAGGAGAGTTGTGTGATTATCATTGATTAATTGTCTTAAATCCTGTATCTCCTCAGGATGGTTGGTTTGTTCCTTTGGCTGGGTCATCTCTTCCTGTTTCCTAGTATGGCTTGTAATTTTTTGCTTATGTCTAGGTATCTGAATATGTTGGTGAATTTACCCTGATGGCCAATTTCTCTCTCTTGCCTACTTTTTCCCCCACAGCTCTTCTTTGATATTTGGTTCAATTTATTCTAAGTCTTTAAAATTTCCCAGTTTAAGTTGTCAAAATCAGGCCAGGGACTCACTTGTGGGCACAGATTTTCTCCCAGGAGTTAGGGTACAGAGAGAACCAAAAGCAGTTTTTGTCCATGCAATTTTCAGACCCGCCAACAGATGGCACTCATCGATGCCCCTTTCCACGAAGTTGTTTCTTTCAGAAATCTCCACTTTCTGGTGTATTACTCTGGCCAGAGCCAAGATTCAAAGTGGGCTCTGCTGGCCAAATTCACTGAAGAAAAGCCCCCCAATTCCTCTCCCTTTTCCCATGTAACAGCTGACAGGGAGGAAGATGTCTGTTCCCCTCTCAGTCAGCTGCAGTGAACTAGGGGTTTTACAACACCTTAAAATCTTGGGGGGTCAGGGAAGGGAGCCCTTCCCACATTTGTGGTTTCAGGTTCTTTATCTCTCTTTCCCTTGCCCTCCTGGGAGTTGTGTAGCACTGTCCTGGTCTGCTGACCCCCAAAGCAGGTCCATCGAATAGCTTTTGGCTCTTTCTCCATTGTTTTCATGAGAGAGTTGAGCTCTGCCTGCCTACTCCAATGCCATCTTCCCACAATTCCTCAAATATTTTAATGTCTGCAAGTAGATACCTGAACTCTGCTCAAGTTTGGAAATCAATTTAAGGCCATAAAAAAAGCAAATCTCAGTGATAGAGCTGAAGATAAAGAAATCTATAATATTTCCATCTGAGTTAAATATAAATAAACCTCTGCCCCTCTAGGATATAGCCCTACATTTACCTTTTTTTCTCTTTTTTTCCCTCCTGAGATGGCTCCCTCATCTGTCTGTTTGTTGTCTGCTTGTTATCTCTGCTCATTGTATGTTTGTCTTCTTTAGGAGGCACTGGGAACCAAACCCTGGAGACCTCATGTGGGAGGTGGGTGCCTAAATGCTTGAGCCACACCCGCTCCTCCTTTTCATTAAACTTTTTTTTTTTAGATAGTGGGACTGGGGATTGAACCCGGGACGTTGTATGTGGGAGGCAGGTGCACAACCACTGAGCCACGTTGGCTACCCTGTGCTGGCTCCCTTGTTTGTTTGCACATTGTTTGTTATTTGCTCATTGTTTGTTCGTTGTTTGCTCAGTTTCTTTAGAAGGCACCAGGAACCGAACCTGGGACCTCTCATGTGGGGGGCAGGTGCTCAACTGCTTGAGCCACAGCCACTCCCCATTTACCTTTTAAAAAAATCATCTCTAGGTATGTCATTCCTGCCAACAGTGAATAAGCATTCCTATCTCTCTACATCCTCTTCAACATTTACAGTTTTCTGGCTTTTTAGTATTGGCCAGTCTAATAGGTATGAAATGATATCTCATTGTAGTTTTGATTTGCATTTCCCTAATCATGAGTGATGTTGAATATTTTTTCATGTTTTTTCACCATTTGTATTTCTTCTTTGGACAAATATCTATTCAAATCTTTTGCCCATATTTTTATTGGGTTGTTTGTCTTTTTATTGTTGAGTTGTAACATCTCTTTATATATCATGGATATTAAATCATTATCAGACATGATTTCCAAATATTATCTCCCATTGAGTCGGCTGTCTTTCACCCTTTTGACAAAGTCCTGGGAGATGCAAAAGTGTTTAATTTTGAGGAGGTCCCTTGTATTTATGTTTTCTTTTCTTGCATGTGCTTTTTTGGTGTAAGGTCCAAGAAACCACCACCTACCACAAGGTCTTTGAACTGTTTCCCTTCATTTTCTTTTAGTAATTTTATGGTCCTGGCTTTTATATTTAGGTCTTTGATCTATTTTGAGTTTCTTCTTGTATAGGGAGTGAGATAGGGGTCCTCTTTCAATATTTTGGTTATAGATATCCAGTTCTCCCAGCACCATTTGTTGAAGAGACTGTTTTGTCCCGTTGACATTGACTTGGTAGGTTTGTCAAAAAACAGTTGACCATAGAAGTGAAGATTTATTTCTGGACTCTCAATTCTATTCCATAAATGGATGTGTCTATCTTTATGTCAGTACCATTCTGTTTTGACCAATGTAGCTTTGTAATGTGTTTCAAGTTCAGGCAGTGAAATTCCTTCTATGTCACTCTTCTTTTTTAGAATGCTTTTAGCTATTCAGGTGCACTTTCCCTTCCAAATGAATTTGGTAATTGCCTTTTCTATTTCTGTAAAGCAGGCAGTTGGAATTTTGAATGGTATTGCACTGAATCTATAAATCAGTTTGGGTAGGATTGATATCTTCATGATATTTAGTCTTCCAATCCATGAACACGGAATGTCTTTCCATTTGTTTAGGTCTTCACTGATTTCTTTTAGCATTGTTTTGTAGTTTTCTGCATATAGGTCCTGTACTTCTTTGGTTAAATTGATTCCTAGGTATTTGAGTCTTTTTGTTGCTAATATAAATGAGATTTTTTTCCCTATTTTCTCCTCAGAGAGTTCAATACTAATGTACAAAAACATTACTGATTTCTGCAGGTTGATCTTGTATCCTGCCACTTTGTTGAACTCATTAGCTCAAGTAGATTTGTTGTAGACATTTTTTAAAATTTTAAAACAATTTATTGAAGTATATCATTCATACATGAACATACATAAACTATAAGTGTTCAGTAAACATCGTGAACTTACAAAACAAACATGCATAACATCATACAGGGCTCCCACTCATCACCCCCCCACACAAACATCCTGCATTGTTGTGAAACATTTGTTAATGAATCATGAAAGAGCATTGTCGAAGTATTACTACTAACTATAGTCCGAATCTTCCCTATACATTTTTTAAGGATTTATTTATTTACTTTCATCCATTTTTACCCCCCCTCCCCCACCCTGTTTTTGCTGTTTCTGTATCCATTAGCTGGGCAACTTTCTGTGTTCATTTCCTGCCCTCTCTTCTCATCCTTCTCCTCCTGTCTTCACTGGGATTTGATCCTTGGAACTTCTGATGTGGAGAGAGGTGTCCTAATACCACCTGCGCCACCTTAGTTCCTGTTTTTTTCAGTGCATCTCATCTTGGCTCTCCCTTGTGTCACTCTCCTGTTATGTCATCATCTTGCTGTGTGGCTTGTGGGGCCTGGCACCTTGCCCACGCACGGGGCCTGGAGGCTTACCCATGCACAGGGCCTGGCGGCTTACCCATGCACGGGGCCTGGCAGCTCACCTGCAGACAGGGCCTGATGACTCACCTGTTCATGGGGCCTGGCAATGCACCTGCGCACAGGGCCTGGTGGTCCACGCACCTTATATATATATATACATTTTTAATTTTTACCGGGAGGTCCCGGGGGTCGAACTCAGGTCCCTCCATAAAGGAGATGGAGGCCCAGCCACCTGAGCCACATCCATCCCCCTGCTATATCTCTTAAGGTTGACCAAAGATACCCAAATTTACAGTCTTTTCCATACAGGATGGTCATATAATAAATCAGGCTTAGTTTATCACTAGCATTCTAAACACCAGACCTAGGGAGAAAAGCTAGGTCTGGGGACACATGCATGGTTTCTAACATAGCACATGTTTAGCCCACCCTGATTATCACAAAATCAGGACAGCGAGAATATTCACATAGAATTTTCTGAATATAGGATCATGAATCCGCATATAGTGAGAGTTTCATGTCCTCTTTTCCTATTTGGATGCCTTTAATTTTTTTTCTTGTCTAATTGCTCTAGCTAGTACTTCTAGTACACTGTTTTTTGTTTTTTGTTTTTGTTTTTTTTAAAGATTTTATTTATTTATTCATCTATCCCCCCCTTGCTGCTTGTGCTCGCTGGGTCAGCCAACCACGCCGCGCGGGAGGGGCCTGCCCTCACCAGGAGGCCTCGGGAACCGAACCCGGGGCCTCCCATATGGTAAACGGGAGCCCTACTGATTGAGCCACAGCCGCTTCCCTCTAGTACACTGTTGAATAACAATGGTGACAGTGGTCATCCCTGTCTTGTTCCCAAACTTAGAGGGGAAGCTTTCAAGATTTCCCTATTGTGTAGGATGTTGGCTGTGGGTTTTTCATATATGCCTTTTATCATATTGAGGAGTTTTCCTTCTATTCCTATCTTTTGAAGAGTTTTTTATCAAGAAAGGATGCTGGATTTTGTTGAATGCCTTTTCTGTGTTGATTGACATGATCATATGATTTTTTTTCCTTCAATTTTTAATGTGGTGTATTGTGTTGATTTTTTTATGTTGAACCAGCCTTGCATACCAGGAATAAATCCCACTTGGCTATGATGTATAAGTTTTTTGATATGCTGTTGAATTCAATTTGTAAATATTTTGTTGAGAATTTTTACATCTATATTCATTAGAGAAATTGGTCTGTAATTTTTTTTTCTTGTAGTGTCTTTATCTGGCTTTGGTATTAGGATGATGTTGGCATCATAAAATGTTTTGGGTAATTTTCCCTCCTCTTCAATTTTTTGGAAGAGTTTAAACAGGATTAGTGTTAATTCTTTTCGAAATGCTTGGCAGAATTCACCTGTGAACTCATCTGTTCCTAGACTTTTCTTTGTTGGGAGAGTATTGATGACAAGTTCAATCTCTCTCTCTCTCTCTCTCTCTCTCTCTCTCTCTCTTCTTTTATTTTTATTTTATTTTATTTTTTTAAAGATACTTAGATCATACAAATGTAACATAAAAAATATAGGGGATTCCCATATGCCCCTCTCCCTACACCTTCCACATTTTCCCACATTAACAACATCCTTCATTAGTGAGGTACATTCATTGCAATTGATGAACACATTTTGGAGCATTGCCACTAAGCATGGATTAAAGTTTACGTTGTAGTTTACACTCTCTTCCACCGAATTCTGTAGGTTAGGGAAAGATTTATAATGGCCTGTATCTGTTGTTGCAATGTCATTCAGGACAATTCTCAAGTCCCAAAAATGCCCCCTTATTACACCTGTTTTTCCCTCTCCCTGCCCTCAGAACCTCCAGTGGCCACTGTCTCCACATCAATGATATAATTTCTTCCATTGCTAGAATCACAATAAGTCTATAGTAGAATACCAGTAATTCTACTTTAGTCCATAGTTCTTTCCCCCAATCCTGAGGATTCTGGGATGGTGATGTCCACTCCACCTCTAATTGAGAGGAGGCTGTAATCCCATTATGGATAGGACTCTCTTGCTTGCAGTTGTAGACTCAGTTACTGGGGAGCATAAATTCCAAAGTAGGGCCCACTGGCAAGGCACCAAACTCCTGAGCTACCTGCCCTGACTATAGTGTTTGGATGTCTCCAGAGCCCTCAGAAGCCCACTATTTGGGGTAGTATCTACTTTGGCAGTCAAAGAGAGCCTGCTGAGACATGCATAAGCGTAACCTCTAGAATGACCTCCTGACTCACTTTGAAGTCTCTTAGCCATATAAACTCATTTGTCTTTACCTTTTCCCCCTTTTGGTCAAGGTCCTTCTCCAGTTGCATTGCTAGTTGTTTCTTGGTAGTAATCCCTTGGTGCCAGGGAGGCTTATCCCCAGGAATCATGTCCCATGCTGGGGGAAAGGTAATGCATTTATATGCTGAGTTTAGCTTAAAGAGAGGCCAAATTTGAGCAACAAGGAGGCTCTCAGGAGGTAAGTCTTAGGAACCTTGTATTACTAGGCTAATTTTCAGATTCAAAAGTAAAGGTTCATAATTACAGTCATCAATATCATGGGCCCATCAATGGACCATCTTCCTAGTCATTGCCCCTGTACTTGGGAAATTCTTGCTGTTCCATTAGAGAATGTGGCAGAGCTCCCCAGGAAGGGAATTCAATATTCTTTTGGTTTCATATTTTTTTATCATTCTGTCAGCCTATATATTTTTTCCCCCACTTTTTAAAAAAGATACTTTGATTACATAAATGTTACAGAGAATATATAGGGGATTCCCATATGCCCCACTCCCCACACCTCCCACATTTTCCCACATTAGCGACATCTTTCATCAGTGTGGTACATTCATTGCAATTAATAAACACATTTTGGAGCATTGCCACTAAGCATGGATTATAGTTTACATTGGAATTTACACTCTCTCCCATTCAACTCTGTAGGTTATGATGGTCAGATATATAATGGCCTGTATCTGTCATTGTAATGTCATTCAGGATGATTCCCAAGCCCTGAAAATGCCCCCTATTACACTTTTTTTCCTCTCCCTAACCCCAGAACATCCATGGGTCACTGCCTCCACAACTATGGTATTTCTTCCATTGCTTGAATCACAATAAGTCTATAGTAGAATACTAGTAAGTTTATTTTAGTCCATAGTTCATTTCCCAATCCTGAGAACTCTGGGATGGTGATGCCCACTCCACCATTAATTGAGGGGGGTTTTGATCCCATACATCTGATGGATTGGACTCTCTTGCTTGCAGTTGTAGGCACTCTTGTTTCCTTGGTATGTTGTTTGTCCATCATCTCCTCCCCGTTAGTTGTCCTGGGTGAGTCCATTGAACTGGAGAGTAGGTGTTGCAACTCCATTGAGATTCAGGGCTCAGCTGGCATATGAACAGCCCAAAGATTTAAGTCTCTTGGATGTACACTTACCACCTCTAGTGCTGATTATAGGTTCTGATAGAAGGATAGAAGAGTCATGCATAGGGAAACAACTGCTGAGTCTAACTTAGTTACACTGGGGACCATAAACACCAGATTAGGGCCCACTGTGAAGGGGCCAAATTCCTGAGCTGTCTGCCCTGACTATAGTGTCTGGAAGTCTCCATATCCCTGAGGAGCTTTGCTATTTGGGGTCATATCTACTTTGGCTGTCAATGAGATCCTGTTGAAATGTGCATAAGTGCTACCTCTGGGATGTACTCTCAACTTACTTTGAAGTCTCTTAGCCATACAAACTCATTTGTCTTTAGCTTTTCCCCCTTTTGGTCAAGGTGTTTTTTTTTTTTTTTCTTTCCAGATGCATTGCTTGTTGGTACTTGGTAGCAATCCCTTGGTGCCAGGGAGGCTCATCCCCAGGAGTCATGTCCCATGCTGGGTGGAAGTTATTGCTTTTATATGCTGAGTTTGGCTTAGAGAGAGGCCACATTTGACCAACAAGGAGGCTCCCTGTAGGTAACTCTTAGACACTCTATGTCACTAGGCTAAGTTTCAATTTCAAGAGCAAAGGCTCATAAGCATAGTTATTAATATCAAGGGTCCTTCAATGGACCATCCTCCTTCACAAGTCATTGTCCCTGTACTTGGGGCATTCTTGTTGTTCCATTAGAGAATGTGGCAGAGCTCCCCTGGACGGGAATTTTATTTTCTTTTGGTTATTGTGTGAATCTCCACCACTGTGACAATGACCCATGAACATTTGAACACATTTATATGCCTTATATGTATAACCAGGTGAACTTCCTCCCATGTTTCCCCCCTCACTGACACCCCACACCAATGATCCTCTGCTGCCACAATTGTAACCCTTCTGTGATCTAAAATTTCTTCAAAAATGAAGTCAATAAAATAGCCACATGCAATTAATAAGAAAATGAAATAGTAATGATAGTTTTATACATAAGAAGTAAAATCCAGAAAAAATTAATTGAAAAGTAAAAACTGAATAATATTTTAAAAAATTGGAATATTAAAAATAATGAAAAAATATTTGAAGAAACCCCCCCCCTTTTTTTTTTACATTTTGCCTTTCATCACTGTAAGATGTATGTACAGTGACATTTTCTCCCATTTATTCTCCCAGTGACTTTTTTTCTTCAAAGAAGTTTTAGTTCACAGCAGAGTCATGTACAGAATACAGGGGATTCCCATATACCCAACATCTTTCCACCTTTTCCCCATCAATAACATTTTATATGTAAATGGTACATTTCTTACAATTGATGCTCAAATATTGAAACATAGCTTACTAACCATGGTCAATGGTTCACATTATGGTTTACATTTTGGACCATATACTTTTATAAGATCTGATAAAAGTTAACGTGGACTGTATCCATCTTTGCAAGATCATGCAGAACACTTCCATCACCCTCAAAATCCCCCCTGTTCCATCTATTTTAATCCTCCCTTCACCTCCCCTTCTGGCCCATGGTGACCACCAGGTTTCACTCCTTGAAAGACAAGATTCATAGTTAATTGCATCTTCACTGAGGGCTTGACACACTGGTCTATCCTTCCCTATTAGGCACCACAGATGCTCTCAAGTGACTCCTGTCCCTCTGTTTGAGAACATAGTGGGCCTCCGTAGGATGAGAGTCTAATACCTTCCTGCTCATTATATGGGTCTCTACCCACTGATGCAACACAATGCCAGAATGATCACTCACACGCTCCCTAGAAGCCTGCCTGAGGTGCGCCCTGGTCTGAATGGCCCCCATCCAACACCCTAAAGCAGTAACCCTTCCTTGTCATATTGCCAAATGAGCATTCCCAACATTGTAATTTCAACCACCGCCAATCCCCAGTGTTCACCTGCTCCCTCCCCCAACCCTTCCCCTAGTTCCATGGACCATCCAACTCATCCTCCCCACCCTGCCCCCCTGTCAAACCTGCACCACCCAACCTAATATTATCACTATATCCCTGTCATGTCCCTTCCCTGCACAACTACATGCTCCCACCTTGTCATAGATTTTGCCCATATGGGCATTGGCTCACAACCTTCCTCTCCCTTTCTATTTCCTTTAAACCTATCTTCCAGACTCTAGCTCTGTGAGTCTGCTCAGTTTGCTTAATTTATATTAGTGAGGTCATGTAATATTTGTCCTTCAATGCCTGGGTTGCTTCTCTGAACATAAGTTCCTCAAGGGTTATCCATGTTGTTCTGTGTGTTAGTATTGTATTCCTTCTTACAGCTGAGTAATATTCCATTGTATGTATATACCACAATTTGTTTATCCATTCATCTGTTGATGAGCATTTGGGTTTATTCTAACTTCTGACAATAGTGAATAATGCTGTTATGAACATTGGTGTGCATATATCTGTTCGTGTCCTCGCTTTCAATTCTTCTGGGTATATACCCAGCAGTGGAATTGCTGGATCATATGGCAGATCTATAGTTACTTTTTTGAGGAACTGCCAAATTGTCCTCAATGGCTGCACCATTCTACATTCCCACTAGCAGTGGATGAGGGTTCCCATTCCTCTGCATCCTGTCCAACACTTGTAGTCCTCTGTTTTTTTAATAGCCACCAATCTAATGGGTATAAGATGGTATCTCATTGTAGTTTTTTTTTTTTTTTTAAGATTTTATTTATTCATTCATTTATCCCCCCCTTGCTGCTTGTGCTCGCTAGGTCAGCTAACCACGCCGTGTGGGTGGGCTTGCCTTCACCAGGAGGCCCCGGGAACCGAACTCGGGGCCTCCCATATGGTAAACGGGAGCCCTACTGATTGAGCCACAGCCGCTTCCCTCATTGTAGTTTTGATTTGCATTTCTCTAATAGCTAGTGATGTTGAACATCTTTTCATGTGCTTTTTAGCCATTTGTATTTCTTCTTTGGAAAAGTGTCTATTCAAATCACATGCCCATTTTTTTTTTTTTTTTCCACCGGGAGTTCCCAGGGATCGAACCCCAGTCTCTCCATATGGTAGACGGATGCCGAACTTCTTGAGCCACATCCGTTTCCCATGCCCATTTTTTAAATGGGTTGTTTGTCTTTTTATTTTCGAGGTGTAGGATTTCTTTATATATGATAGATAATAGACTTCTATCAGATATATTGTTACCAAATATTTTCTCCCATTGTGTAGGCTGCCTTTTCACTTTCTTGACAAACTTTTGAGGTGCAAAAGTTTTTAATTTTGAGGAGGTCCCATTAATCTATTGTTTCTTTCACTTCTCATGCTTTGGGTGTGAAGTACATGAAGCCATTTCCTATTACAAGGTCCTGTAGATGTTTCCCTACATTATCTTCCAAGGTCTTTATGGTCTTGGCTCTTATAATTAGATCTTTGACCCATCTTGAATTAACTTTTGTATAAGGTGTGAGATGGTGTTCCTCTCTCATTCTTTTGGATATTGATATCCACTTCTCCAAGCACCATTTGTTGAAGAGGCCATTTTCTCCCAGTTGAGTGGGCTTGGTGGCCTTTTTGAATATCAGATGACTGTATTTGTGAGGATCTATGTAAGAATCCTCGATTCAGTTCCATTGGTCAGTATGTCTATCCTTGTGCTAATACATGCAGTTTTGAGCACTGTAGATTTGTAGTATGTTTTAAAGTCAGGTGGTGTGATTCCTCTGATTTCATTTTTCTTTTCCAATATGTCTTTGGCTATTCTGGGTCTCTTGCCCTTCCAAATAAATCTTATAGTTAGTTTTTCCAATTCAGTAAAAAATGATATGTTGATTTTTATTGGGATTGTGTTAAATCTGTATACCAGTTTGGGTAGGGTAGACATCTTAATGATGTTTAGTCTTCTTGTCCATGAACAGGGAAATTCTTCCATTTATTTAAGTCTTCTTTGTTTTCCTTTAACAGTGTTGTGTAGTTTTCTGCATATAAGTCATTTAGATCTTTAGTTAAATTTATTCCTAGGTATTTGATTCTTTTAGTTGCTATTGTAAATGGTATTTTTTTTCCTGATTTCCTCCTCAGATTGCTCATTATTGGTGTACAGAAATGCTATTGATTTTTGCACATTGATCTTACAACCTGTGACTTTACTGAATTCATTTATAAGTGCTAGAAGCTTTGTTGTAGATTTCTCAGGGCTTTCTTTGTATAGGATCATGTTCTCTACAAATAGTGAAGTTTTTACTTCTTCCTTTCTAATTTGGATGCTTTTTATATCTTTTTATTGCCTAAGTGCTCAAGCATGTACTTCTAACACAATGTTAATAGGAGTGGTGATAGTGGGCACTCTTGTCTATTTCCCAATCTTAGAGGGAAAGCTTTTAGGATTTCACCATTATTTATGATGTTTGCTGTGGGTTTTTTCATATATATTCTTTATCATGCTGAGGAAGTTTCCTTCTATCCCTATCTTTTGTAGTGTTTTTATCAGGAAACAGTGCTGTATTCTGTTGAATACTTTTTCTGCATTTATAGAGATGATTATGTGATTTATTTCTTTCAATCTATTTATGTGGTGTATAACATTGGTTGATTTTTCTATTGAATCACCCTTGCACACCAGGGAGGAAGCCCACTTGGTCTTGGTGTATAATTCATTTGATGTGTTGTTGAATATGGTTAGCAAGTATTTTTTGAGAATTTAGCATCTAGGTTTATTAGGGAGATTGGTCTGTAATTTTCCATTCTTGAGGTGTCTTTGTTTAGCTTTCGTATTAGGGTGATGTTGGCATCATAGAATGAGTTAGGCAATGTTCCTTTCACTTCTACTTTTTGGAAGAGTTTAAGCAGGATTGGTGTTAGTTCTTTCTGGAATGTTTGGTAGAATTCACCTGTGAAGCTGTCTGGTCCTGGGCTTTTCTTAGTTGCGAGGGTTTTGATGACTGATTCTATCTCACTACTTGTGATTGGTCTGTTGAGCTCATCAATTTATTTCATCAATATAGGCTGCTTGTGTGTTTCTAGGAATTTGTCCATTTCCTCTAAATTGTCCATCTTGTTGGCATATAATTTTTCAAATTACACTTTTATGATACTCTTTATTTCTGTGGGGTCAGTGGTGATATCCCCTTCCTCATTTCTTGTATATTTGCATCTTCTCTCTTTTATTCTTTGTTAGCCTAGCTAGTGGTTTGTCAATTTTATTGATCTTCTCGAAGAACCAGCTTTTGGGTTTTTAAAAATTTTTTCTATTGCTTTCTTATTTTTTAATTCATTTTGTTCTGCTCTAATTTTTGTTATTTCCTTCTTTCTACCTCCTTTGGGGTTAGTTTGTTGTTCCTTTTCTAATTCCTCTAGGTATGCAGTTAGATCTTTGATTTTAGCTTTTTCTTTTTTTTTGATATATGCATTTATGGCTATGAATTTCTTTCTCAGTACTGCTTTTCCTGCATCCCATATGTTTCTATATGTTGTGTTGTCATTTTCATTTTTTTTAAAGGTAGTTACTGATTTCTTTAGCAATTTCCTCCTTAACCCACTGTTTATCTGAGAGTGTGCTTTTTAACTTCCATATCTTTGAGCCTAATCTGGTTCTCTGGCCCTTATTGATTTCCAGCTTCATTCCATTGTGGTCAGAGAAATTAGTTTGTATAATTTCAACCTTTCTGAATTCATTGAGAGTTGTTCTGTGACCTAACATGTGGTCTATGATCCATGTACACTCAGGAAAAATGTATATCCTGCTGTATTTGAGTGTTCTGTATATGTCTATTAGGTCCAGATCCTCTAATATATTACTATATGTTTCTTTATTGATTCTGTCAAGATGTTCTGTCTAATGGTGGTAATGGTACATTAAAGTCCCCCACTATAATTGTAGAGACATCTATTTCTCCACTTAGTTTTTCCAGTGTTTGTGTCATGTATTTTGAGGCACCCTGGTTAGGTGCATAAATGTTTATGATTGTTCTTTCTTTTTGAAAGATTACCCCTTTTATTAATATATAGGGTCCATCTTTGTCTCTTACAATAATTTTGTATTTAAAGTCTATTTTGTCTAATATTAGTATAGCTACTCCTGCCCTTTTTTGGTTATTGTTTGTTTATGAAATTGTTTTCCAACCATTCACTTTCAGCCTTCTTGAATCCCCGGGTCTAAGGTGGGTTTCTTGTAGGCAGCACATAGATGGGTCATATTTCCTTATCCATTCTGCCAGTCTATGTCTCTTGACTGGTGTGTTTAGTCCATTAACATTCAATGTTATTATTGCCATGGAGTTACATAGATTAGCCATATTTTCTTTGGGTTTTTGTATGTCATATATTGTTTTTATTACTGTTTTTGTCTTTTTAGTTGTTCTTACACTCTCCTCCAACTCTCTCTCCAGCCTATATCTTTTGATTGGCAAGTTTAATCCATTCACATTCAATGGTATTACTGTAAATGTATTATTTACTTCCATCATTTTATTCTTTGGTTTTCATATGTCATATCATATTTTTGTCTATCTTTTTAATCTTTTGGTTATCCTTTCTGCTATTCTTTCTTCTATACTCTCCTCCCAGCCCCTCACTCTCCTGTCTTTTTATTTCAGGCTCTAAGGCTTGTTTTAATATTTCCTGCATATATGGATATGGAACTCCTGCAAAGTTGCATTCTTTTTTACAAGTACTCCTAGTTTCTGTTTGTTTGTGAATATTTTACACTCATCATCATATTTGAAGGACAATTTTGCTGGATAAAGAACTCACTTCTGGCAGTTTTTCTCTTTCAGTATCCTAATTGTATCATACCACTGTTTTCTCACCTCCACGGTTTCTGATGAGAAATCCGTGCTGTCTTACTGGGTGTCCCTTGTAGGTGATGATTTATTCCTCCCTTGCTGCTCTCAGAGTTTTCTCTTTATCTTTAACATTTGATATTCTCAGCAGTATGTGTCTTGGAGTAGGTCTATTTGGATTTATTCTGATTGGGGTACAGTGCGCTTCTTGGACATATAAGTACATTTCTTTCATGAGAGTTGGGAAATTTTCAGCTATTATTTCCTGATTTTATTTATTTATTCATTTATCCCCCCCTTGCTGCTTGTGCTCGCTGGGTCAGCTAACCATGCCATGCGGGCGGGCTTGCCTTCACCAGGAGGCCCCGGGAACCGAACCCGGGGCCTCCCATATGGTAAACGGGAGCCCTACTGATTGAGCCACAGCCGCTTCCCTCTCCAATGTGTTTTTAATCTCACCTATTGTGTCTTTCATTCCCATGAGCTCTGTTACTTTTTTATTCTGGATTTCAAGTTCTTTGTGCTCAGTGTCTTCTTGATGTCATTTATCTCTTTAGCCATATTGTTTTTGAACTCATTAATTTGATTTCGGAAATTTGTGTGTGTCTCATTAATGAGTTCTTTCAAATCCCGCATCTCTTCTGGGGCTTTGATATATTCCTTTTCTTGGGCCATGTCTTCCACTTTCTTAGTATGGCTCATAATTTTTTGCTGATGTCTAGGCATCTGATTAGGATGTTAGTTTACTCAGATGCTCAATTTCTTTGTCTTTCATAGGGATTTAGGGGCAGTAAGCTGTGTGTTACTACTGCTCTTTGATTCTTGGTTAGACCTGGATCATTAGGATTGTCCTGTTAGTTGCTCAAAACTGGGCTCTGGGCCCAGTAATGGGTTTTGGACTCTCTTCCTTGGGCCTTGGGGAGGGAGGCTATAAATGACAGAAAAAGCTGTTCTTTTTAAGTTTCTTACTGCACTTCATTTGTCTGCCAGCAGATGGTGCTCCCTGGTGGCCCTCTCAGTTCAATGTCTGGTTAGAATGTGTTTGCTGCAACACTGACTGGATCAATGTGATAGAGGTCCCTGCCTGGCAGCTAAGAGTCTTATAATTAAAACTTTTCCAGAGACAGTTCTCTAGCCTTCTCTGTTAGCCCTCTCCCTTTTCCTGGGTAGGAAATAATTCAACTCCCCTCTGTGTCCTCAACAAGTAGTCCCATTTAGTAAAGAAGGAGATTGGGAGGTTCGTATCTCTTTAGCTTCTTGCCAGCTCCCAAAGCAAACAATGGCACAGCCCCACCTGGCCTGGAAGGGCTGGTGGGATAACAACAGACCAAATTTGTGGGTCAGAAGCTGAATCAGCCTTAGGCTGTGTCCATCTCCCCCTTTGTCTGTAGTTGGCTAAGAGGTTTGAGAATTCTAAAGTGTCTTTAGTGTGGGGGAGGGTGTCAGCAGTAGCAGCCGCTGGTTTCAACTCACAGTTTTGCTGTCATTACAATTCCTCTCCTTTGTCCCTCTCTCTTCTGGTTGGTGTCCAACTTTCCCCTGGTGTCCTAAACCCTAGAAGATCTTTTTCCAGGCCATTTCAGCCTGCCCTCTAGATATTTTTCTGGCAGTGAAGAAAGTCCTGTGTCTTTCTAGTCCACCATCTTCCCAGAAGTTGTGCATATATATTTGCTATTATTATTCCACTGGTTTTTCACCTCCTGTGTTGTAGATGAGAAGTCTAATAACTGATTTCATCTTCATTCCTCCATAATTTACCTGCTTTTTCTCCCTGGAAGCTTTCAGAATTTTCTTACTTTGAGAGGCTTTATCAGAAGTGTCACCAGGATGGGTCTAGGGATTTATCTTTTATAACATTTCCATTTGACATTAGGCCTCAGTTATATATTAAACTCAAGAACAAAAATTTTTGTCTTCTTTAAAAAGATCTCTCGTCGCCCTTTCCTCTTTTCATACTTTCTGGAATGACTATTATACTTACAATGGAATGCCTGGCTCATTTATATTTATATTGTATTAATTTTTCATTTAAAATTTACATTTCTTTTGGTAGGAGGTGGCAGAAGCTCTAAGGATTCCCGTGAATACTAAAAGCAATCTTAATATAGTTTATTTCTTTTAACCTTGACAAGTTGACTTTAAATTTCACCTGCAAAAATAATTAAGAACAGGCATGCAATTTTTAAAAAGTATAGTATTGAAATATTATACAAAAGTGGAATAATAAAAACAAAGTAATATTAGTGCAGGGCAAATAGATAAAATAGAGAGAATCCTGAAACAGACCCATATATATATATAGAAATGAGATAGCCTGATGAGGCAGTGTTTCAGATTGGGGCAGGTGGAAGACAGAAAAACTCCCTACTTTGTGACAAATTCAAATAAAATTCTGTATGAGTTAAAGATAGACTGTTCCTTCATTTGGCAATTATTTATTAGCCCTTACTAAATGCCAGGCACTCCCCTTCTCTCATAGAACTGAAGTCTATGGGAAGGGAGACCATAGAATTCATCAACCAAATTGGGACATTTTTAAGACTGAAAGGAGATAGGGGTAAAACAAGTCCATTTGGGGCAAATTGGGGTGTATGGTCACAACTGCATTAGATCCAACCAGGAGGGGCTCTTGCCTTAGACCTTGAACTTTAGAGGTCCCCACAGGATAGGGAATTTGCAGGACCAGAGGACACATTCATTCAGAGTCCATAAGCTTCCTCGCCTTTCTTGGCCATTCTTCAGGTTTCTGGGACTCTATAACTACCCAGTTAACTCAGTGTCTACTTTCAGGGCCCTTGTGGGCCTTTTCTCTGAGCAGATCCTCTGAGGATGAACTTCTCGACCCAAGTTGTGGGCAAAGGGCTGTAGTGTGAAGGCTGTGGAAGGAGTTGGGATTTCTACCAGGGTGTTATGCATGGTGCAGATAGACGGTAATAAGAGAAAGTGGTCCCCATCATGGAGATTTTTACCTAATCCGCCTGTTTTCATGCTGGCACCTTATTCTCTCATTCTTGCCTTCGCCCTAGTCCAGAGCTCTTTCAGAAAGTGTGCCTTCTGTCAGGAGAGTGGAGAAAGACTACCTTCTCATATACAGGTTGGGTTAGGAGATTTGGGAATTCAACTGCTTCTCTCACATACTCTCAAATAGGCTTACCCTGCATCATGGCATTCAGCCATCTGTTTTCACCAATTCTTGAAGTTTTGGACATTCTACATTTCTCTAGTCCGTTACCACTGGTCAGAATTTGATTGGCATCTCATCTGCTATCTCCTATCCCATTCTCTTTGTCCATGTGGAAATTCTCTTGCTATTTTAATGGAGTTCTGGGTGTGGAGATAAACACGTTTAGCCTATTAGAATCACGGACTCTATATTTTCTGTTTATCCAATAGATCAGTAGAGCATTTCTATAAATGATGGTGGTTGCAAATCTCATTAGGTGGTCAATCGACATTTGGGAACATCCAGTTAAGCTATGGGTACCAGATTTTGAACTGGTCATTGAATTAATCCTCTAGGATGACGAGGGGTCTGGAAATATGTCATATAAGAAATGTTTGTAAAATATGAGACTATTTAAGCTTGAAAAAGGAACAATGAAGAAATTGTGAATCTGATATGTGAAACGCAGCTTGAGGGAGGATGGAAGAGGAACACTTACTATGTGTTGCTCCCAAGGGCAGTAGTATCAAGGGAGGTGGAAAGTGGTGGTGGTTAGACTCTTTGTAAGAAAGAGTTTTCCAACAGTCAAAACTGTCCAGAAATTACTAACTTGGAAAAGTGTGCCCATAATTTAAAATATTAAAGCAAAGATCACATCTCCAATTCAGGAAGTCATCTGGGATTTAATCCTTCTATCCTACTAGTAGCCATCAAGGAGTTGATATGGGGTAAATTTAGATTCCTATATTTATTTAGCAAACACCAATCAATCAACCAAGCACATAGATCTGGTTCATTTCCATTCTATCATATTCATACAGTAAATTATTGTGTAAGTTTATAATATATTCATTTTTAAGTCAATTTCATTCTGCAGATGTGCTAACCTAGGTCATCAATTCTTAATGTTTGGCCCACAAACCTGTAGGGATCCCTGGGACTCTGAAAGTGGGTCCGTGAGGTCAAAACTATTTCCATGATCATACTAAGACATTATTTGTCTTTTGGGTTGTCATTTGCACTAAATCAACGATAGGTGTTTTAGTTTCCTTACTGCTAAAACAAATACCACACAGTGGGTTGGCTTAAACAATAGGGATTTATTGGCTCACAGTTTTGAGGCCAGGAGAAGACCAAAATCAAGGCATCAGGAAGGTGACACTTTCTCCTCAAAGACTGTGGTGTCCTGGAGCTCGCTGCTGGAGATTCTTGAGTCCTTGGCTTTTCTGTCATACGGCACATCTCTTTTCTCTTTGGAGTTCTGTTGACTTCCAGCTTCTGTGGTTTTTTCCTGCAGCCTTCTCTATAAGGCCTCTGTAATAGCATTGAGACCCATTCTGATTCAGCTGGCCCCACCTTGGCTCAAAATAACCTCATTATAAGGTCCTATTTACAGGCTGTGTTAGTCAGCTAATGCAAAATACCAGAAATGGGTTGGTCTTTATAAAGGATATTTATTTGGGGTAGAAGTCCACAGTTAACCAGGCCATAAAGCATAAGTTTCTTCCCTCACCAAAGTCCATTGCCACGTGTTGGACAAAAAAGCTGCCGACGTTTGCCAGGGTTCAGGCTTCTTGGGTTCCTCTCTTCCCGGGGCTGCGTTTCTCTCTGGGCTTAGCTCCTTTGTTTCCTTCACAAGGCCAGCTGTAGACCTCTCCCAGGCCCTTCTTTCTCTCTTCACCACCAAGCTTTCTGTCTGCTCGCCTACCTGGGCTCCAGCATCAAAACTCCATCTTCAGAACTGCAACTCAAAAACTGTTCCCTCTGTCCTTTGCCTTGCCTTTTATATTTGATTCCTCCTCCCACCAAGGGGTGGTGCTCAACGCCCTACCGACGTGGCCCAGTTAACACCCTAATCATAACTTAATCATGCTCAGATTAGCAGACAAGTTTACAAGCATAATCCAATATATATTTTTGGAATTCATAATTACATCAAACTGCCAAACGGCTACACATGGGTTCACAGCCACAGGACTAGATTAAGAACTTGTTTTTTCTGGGGTATGTAACTGAATTTGCTGTAGTACGTAAAACTGCTGGTGGCTTAGCACGAATTGAGGCAGCTGCATTGGACGAGTAGCAGTAAGCACTGTATTCTCTGCAAGGCACTCACAGTGAAAAACAAAGACAATAAAACCAATTTCACTTAAGAATGGCCTTGATAAAATAGTAAAATGCATTGATTTTATTAAATCACAACTCTTAAACACACGCTTTTTTAGTATTGTGTAACAAAAGGGGAAGAATGCATAAAATACTTTTGTTGCATACCAAAGTAAAATGATTGCCTCGAGGAAAAGCAAGTGAATGTGTTACAAGCCAAACTGCTTTTTCCAGGGAACATAATTTTTACTTGAAAAAAAACACTGACAAATCATGGTTATTCAGACTTGCTTTTTTGCATACATTCTCTTGAATATAAAAGAAGTGAGCTTGTCACAATTTAAGGTAAACAAAGACAGTGTTGGCTGCCAGTGATAATGCTTGAGCTTTTAAGAGAAAAGCAAAATTTTTGAAAACTTGTATCTGTCACCTAGAGTTAAGTTTCCCAGTATTTGACTTTTCTAATAACAGTGACGATGTTAACAAATGTGAATTTTTGATATTGCAATAATAAAATATGTCAACATTTAGAAGATAGGCGTTAACACAAGAAGCCAATA
Organism: Tolypeutes matacus; assembly: GCA_026826555.1. Classification (NCBI taxonomy): domain Eukaryota; kingdom Metazoa; phylum Chordata; class Mammalia; order Cingulata; family Chlamyphoridae; genus Tolypeutes; species Tolypeutes matacus. The sequence goes on from JAKSZT010053813.1 coordinate 3,061,563, forward strand.
TTTTCCAAATGACCAATGCATGATGTTACAAAATCATGTATCAGTAAAATATCCATTCAAAGTGTAAAACCGATCAATGGATGAATTGGAGTTAGGAAAAGTTAACTGATAAGGTTTCAGATTCCACAGTGCAACGTACTAACCTTTTAGAAACTGCCACTTGTAATGAATCAAAAAATATCCACAATATCTGAAAAGGCTATTAAAATACTCCTTTATCCATCTATAAATTTGTGTGTGGCCAGATTTTCTTCAACCAAAAAATGAGATTACAACATGTTAAATGTAGAAGCAGATATGAAATTCCAGCTATCTTCTATTAGGTCGACATTAAAGAAGTTTGCAAAAACATAAAACAATGCACTCTTCTTGCTAATTTTTATTTTAGGAAATGTTTTTCATAAAAATAAACAAACATGGAATTGGTTTACTATAGATATTTTAAAAAATTGTTTTAATTTCTAATATGGTAAATATCAATAGATATCTCACATAAAAGCTCTCAAAGTACTTTTTTTTTTTTTTAAAGATTTATTTTTATTTCTCCCCACGCCCTTGTTGTTTTTCACTTGCTGAGTCTGTTGCCTTCCTTGTTTCTCTAGGAGGCACCAGGAACTGAACCCGGGACCTCCGATTTGGGAGGGAGGTCCCTAATCACTTGAGCCACCTCTACTCCTTGCTTTGTTGTGTCTCATCAGTTTTTCCTCCCCATGTTTATTGTTGTGTCATCTTGCTGCATCAGCTCACCGCGACACGGCCTGTCAAGTCAGCTAGCTTCCTTTTCAGGAGGCACTGGGAACCTCTGCTCCCTGCTTTGTTGTGTCTCCCATTATGTTCCTTTCTTCTTGTGTCTCTTGTTGTGTCAGCCCGCTGTGCCTGCCCATCACACCAGGTCCTTATCTTCTTTAGGAGGCACTGGGATCCGAACCAGCAACCTCCCCTGTGGTAGGTGGGAGCTCAGTTGCCTGAGCCACATCCGCTTCCCTCTCAAAGTACTTTTAATCTTAAAAAAGGGTCCTGTGACCAAAAAAGTTTGAGAAGTGCTGACCTAGACAAATGTTGTGTAAATTCTCAGTGGCCTGTTCCCTGGCATACCATGCGTACTCAATAAAATGCTTGCTGGTTGAAGTCATGGATAGGTAAGTGAAGAGGAGTTGAAAACAGAGCCCTGTTCAAAGGACAAAGTTCAGCTCATTCATCTGCTTCCCAAAGTCATGTATGACACCGAGCTTTTTCATGATCCTGCTTAAACAAACCAACAGACAGACAAACCATATTAGGAACATAAAATGTAGTTCCACATCTTAGCTGATGAGACAATAGGGAAAAAGGTGTCAAAGAAAATAGGTTAATTCTGTAAAGGGTTTAGAAACTTCTTGTATTCAAGAACTAATGGCTTTCAAATTAATAGAGGTGGCACACAAAGGGGACTAACACTATGGCTGTGTACCATGTGGCCTCAGGGTTGCTAGTAATCTAAGATAAAAACTGGAGGGTTAGGGAGATCTCTTATGGTATCCAATGAACACGCTGAGAAAAACATGTCAATATAAAAATGTTATTAAAAAGGAACTACTCATTAAGGAAAACGGAAAGGCAAGCCACAGGCTGGGAAAAAACATTCACAACAAATATATCTGACAAAGGACTTGTATGGAGAATGTATGAAGAATTCCTACTAATCAATAATAAAAATAAAACCTAATAAAAATGAGCAAAATACTTGGACACTTCACAAAATAAGCTGTACATATGCATGCCCAAAAAGCATATGAAAAGATATGTTCAATCTTATTAGTCATCAGAGAAATGCAAATTAACACAATGAGATACCACTCTATGCCCACTAGAATGGCCAAATTCAAGACTGACAATACCAAATGTTGATAAGGATTCAGAGCAACTGGACCTCTCATAGGTTGCTGGTGGAATGATCACTTTGGTTAACTGTAAGTTTCTAATAAAGTTAGACATATACCTACCTACTCTAAGATATGACCTAGTACTTGTGCTCCAAGTTATGTACCCAAGAGAATTGAAAGAATATGTTCACACAAAAAAAGACTTCTATGTTCACAGTTTTATTCACAGTAGCCCCAAACTGTAAACAATCCAAATGTCTATCAAGAGAATGAAAAATTTGTACAATAAACTACTACTCTTCAATAAAAAGGAACACATTACTGATATAAGCAACATGGATGAATTTCAAAACCTTATGTTGAGAGAAAGAAGGCAGACACAAAGGAGTATATACTGAATGATTCTATTTATATGAAGTTCAAGAACATGTACAATATATATATATATATATTTTTTGGAGGTTATCAGGGGCTAGAAATTGAAACTGGGACCTCATATGTAGGAAGCCAGGGCCAAACTACTGAGCCACATTGGCTTCCCTGAGTTGGTTCTTTTGTTTTGCTTGTTGTTTCTTTCTTTTTTTTCCAGGAGGCATGGGAAACTGAAACCAAGACCTCCCATGTGGGAGGCAGGTACTCAACTGCTTGAGTCACATCTGCTCCTGATGGAATTCTTTATATCTTGATTGGGGTGATGGTAACATTAATGTATACATTTGTCAACACTCTTCAAACTGTTAAGACTGGGGTATTTTTATTGAATAAATATGCAATTTAGAAAAATTCTTGAGTGGTTGGGTACACAGGTGGTGTTAACCTACACATGTATGCTATATATGCCTCATTATACAAATTAACTAAATTAAAAAAAAGAAAAACGACGGCTACCTAAAAATTTTATATCTAGTACTAGTGAGATATTTGAATATGGCATCCAGATTTTTTTAAAAATTTTTCATCTCAATACGTCAAATAAATAAGCTTCCTATTTTTCTTAGGTTCTTTGTATAATTAACCCACCCAATAAAATTGAATCCCCATACAGACTGTGTTTACCTTTAGATATATAATTTTATATGCTACTTTCTCCCTTATAATACATGTATAAACATAATATTATTTGCAAATATATTAATTAACATTTAATCATTGGAAAAACCCAGCCAATCTCTTTTGGACATTTTGTGTTTTTTTAATGCTAAGAATTATAATTCTAGTTCTTTTTTTAGCCATTGGGATTACTTAAACTTTATTTCCCTCAGTTTCTTCTATGAATACTGGTTTTGTTGATTGAAAATATTTTGGATAACTACTTCTACGCAGGCTTAAATAAAAACTCCATTTTAAGTACAGTCCCAAGAAACCTAAAAAAATGATGAATTACAAGACATTTTTTTTTTTTTTTTTTTTGATTTTTATTTATTTATTTATTCATTTATCCTCCCCTTGCTGCTTGTGCTCGCTGGGTCAGCTAACCACGCTGCGCGGGCGGGCTTGCCTTCACCAGGAGGCCCCGGGAACCGAACCCAGGGCCTCCCATATGGCAAACGGGAGCCCTACTGATTGAGCCACAGCCGCTTCCCTACAAGACATTTTAACAACCTAAACTTCACACAGTAAGCTTTCCCAAAGATTAATATATCTTGTAATGGTCTTTTTGCATGCCTGGAATTAATTTTTTAAAAAGCGGTGAAAATGATTTCTTTAAATATAAAAAGTGAAGACTGTCTTATTAGTTTTAAATAGTCAATTTATTCTCTATAAATATTTGGGTTTTGATGTTTCAGGATATCAGAGGGAGAATAAAAAATATTGCTTTTTGGATAAGAAAAATATTTAGCTCTGTAATCAATTTCTAAAATAAATGTATAATTCTTAAGTCTCATTAAAATATGCTTCATGGGGTCTTTGCTTGAAACTTTTGCAGTATGTCTAACACTTAAAATTAATCTGTGAGCCCTCTCGTTACTGAACAGATTTGAGCTGGAAAGACTAATTCTTCATTGGCTCTTTGTTTTCCTGGGATGTATATTTCTCAGCTACAATTTTGCTAGCTGCCCAAGTAAACACTTGTGTTTGGCATATAGTCATATGGGAGTAGAAAATTAAATTAAAAAACATTTAGCACACACTTCACTCTTTATTTTTTCTATAAAAATATAACTCTTTATTAAATAACATGCACAAATATCAACTAGTCATTTATTAAACAGATATGATTTAGAACAAGATTTAAAGAAATACAAATCCTTAGGTACAATTTAGTATCTTGTTCATGATATTTGAATAGTTTTAAAAAAAATATTGATTGAACTAACCATCCTTTATTTTTCTTTCAGAATCCACAAACCTTTTTTGGAATATATCTCATTCCAAAATTTTTTCTGGTATTTCAGAGCTTCAGCATATCTTTAATATCAAAAGCCCTTAACTACTTACTTGATTATAAGTTGCCAATGAGACGGCATTAACTTTTAAGCTATCCCAATTAGCACTGAGTAACTTTACAAAGGGAAATTTGTAGAAGGCAGAATCCTGGCAGAGAGAATCAAACTCTTTGAGGTACCACTGAAGAGGAAGAAAATTGTGGTTATCTTTAAAAAGTTGGGATGACTAAAATATGCCAGATTCATTCTTACTTTGCTCTGCTGTTGCTTGTTCTGTTTGGTCAAACAGTGATTTTTTTCCCCCTCTTCTTCTCTGGTTGGACCTTCAGAACAAAATGCTCTATAAACCACTCTTCTGGTAATTTTCTATAACGTCAGTGCTCCATTAGCTGGTTTTTCATTTTTATTATTTGCCATACTATCCCATCAAATTTCCTTTTTAGGTAAAAGTATAAACAAAATTTGCATTGTTTTTCATATTAAAAAAGTATTGCTTTTATGAATTAGCTTTTAATGTTCCCAGCCTTAACAAACTTAACTTCAACAAAACCAGTGCTTTAAAATCTACCCTGCCTCCCTGGCCCCATTTTTCCAATAAAAAAAGGCCAAAATCTTTCATTTAAATATCTGAAGAAACTACATCCAACCTTTTTAATGAAATCCTTGCGCCGTGTATTTTTCACACGTGCTGCTATAGTGCGCATGCCAAGTACAGTATGAATTAAAATATAAATTGATGTGAAAATTCAAAAATCCCTAAGCTTAATATGTACCTTTGCACTCAAAAACTTTTACATTCTTTCTCATTAGCTGGAATTTCCAACTTACAAGCTTAATTTAAATCACTTCATTCCTTACATATTCTTTTCATTTTTCTCTATCAGAATAAAAAAAACATTCTGTATTATTTTGTAAGTCAATTTTTATCTCATATACTTATGATTAATTTTACATTAACCTAAATTTCCTTTCAAAAATGTTTAATAAGTTGTTTCAGGTCTGAAACATTCCTGAATATTTAACCATTATGTTATAAGAGAAACTGGACATTTTCTAAGTATATTGCTAATTATTTTATTATAAAACAACAGACCAAATCTTAAATTATAAAATTTTTGCAAATTATATATTTTCATCTTGACAGAAGGAAAAAAATATAACATTAATTTTTCATAAATATTGCAGATTGACTAGAATATACCTAAATTTCTTTCACTTATTTTAACTACCAAATATCTTTGAGTACTCAGTTTTTATTTTAAAAGTGCAAAGGTTATTAAGCTTAAAACATTAAATTTAAGCAATGTAAAAAAGTTTTACCATGATTTAACATGACCAATAAAATTTATTAAACATATTTACATATTCACAGATTCTTTCATTGTTGAGTATTAAAATAGGCATTTACAATTTCAGAATTTTCATTCAAAGGCATTTTTTTGAGGGAAGAAATAGGCTCTACTGTGAGATGAAAAAAAGAGCTAAGTTTTTTTGTATGCCTAATTCTAAGTAATATGTCCAACATATAGGCACTGTCACAGAAGACTACTATGAAACACGTTACACTGTTTTAGGCATTAATTATGGAAAGAGTTAAATTATAGAAAGCATGCAATACAACTAAGTCACAATCTTTACAATTATGGTGATGAAGACAAGCTAACTCAAACACGTGCATGCTTTATTTAAAAGTTTTGCTACCCGAACACACTACTACTACACTCCATACAAACTACAACTTTGGTCCAATAAAACATGAGACAAAACAGTTCTACGATTATTTCTTTGTACATGTTTTTACTATCAATCCCTTTGTATACATTTTGACCATTAATTACAAGATTTACATCTGCACAATATGTATAAAATAAGTTATTAAAAAGGAAGACAATATTAAAACTTTCAGAAAGAAAACTGTACAATTAATTTACAGATATTAAACTGAAGAAATATTGTGCCAAGTTTTTCCTCCACTTTTAAAAACTATTTGGTAGGAAGTGAACCTTTTAGATTACTGATATTTTTTTTAATAAAACATGAAAGAGATTTGAATACTAGTGGTTTTCTCGTTACTTAGACTGTTAACAGCTTCCAGCGCTGTTAGCAGATTCTCAACTTTAAAATATCTACCACAGTCTGCCATCATGCCCTAAACACAATAGTTATCTTTCACCAATATAAACAATAGTTTTCAGCTACAAATTGTGTTTGGATCTAAGATCCAAAATAATTCTCTTCATTTTTTTATAAAATGACAGTGTTTACTACATAACCAACTTTAATTAAACTTTACTAGCAACAGTAAAGGCATAATATCAGTATTTTTGTAAAAAGGCAGTATTCCACAGTATAATGCTCAAGCCTCATCAGTTTAAGAAGATACCACATGGAAGTAATGGCTGTTAAATAGGAGTCAATTCAAAGTCATCATTAACATCAACGAGGGGAACATAAAACTCCTGGATTTCATAAATGCTGATAGATTTATAGGTGGCAGGATCGAGTTCCTGGAGTTTGAGCTGCCATTCTAATCTCTGGACGGCATTTAAAGCTGCAGCTTCATGTTGTTGCCTCATTAAAAGACAAGTCTATGTAAAGGAGGGGAAGAGTTAATCAATTACTTTGTTAAATTTGCTTTCTTTAAAAATTAATCATATCCATAGTTTCTTTAGGGATTAAGATGGATACCATTAGGAGTATAAAGTGTTTTGAAATTATGTCCATATCCTGTCTTAATTTGTCTGAATCTGTATGCCAAATTCTGCATTGGCAAATTCGCACTCTTCTCATCTTGCATATTTTAATTAAAAAAATGTTCATTCAAATTATCAAAGGAATCATGAAAATCTAAGGAGATTGTGAAATCTCAAATCAAGTAATTTTCTTTCTAGATTATTTGCAAAATATATTCCTTCTTTTACCAATCTCACATTCTTCCATATGTTAGAACTATAACCAGGCATGTAAGCTGGATAATAAGCATGAAAACCCAAATTAGAAACCTCTTTTCCGGTGGTATTTTCATCTTTTATACCACATTATCCTTAATAATGTATTTGTGATCTTAATTTCTCTTTATTTTTTCAATTGTGGTTCAGCATGAGAACTCACAACTAAACAATATTTCCTCTCATAATCCTCTCTAAAAGTTGATTTATTTAAACTGAACTTGTAAACATACATACCTTTAATTTGTCAAATTTATCATCCACATCTTGTAACCAAGACATGAATTGTCTTGCATTAAAGCGATCTCTCACAGAAGTTTTACTGTCATCAGACTGAAAGAGAACGTTAAAAGTAACTGAATATTATAAAATACAATTAACCCACTTAAAAATCTATATACCATTATAATTTCCATGGTATATATGTCATTATTTTAGGAATGATGGAAATATAATTCATAAAGGATAAAATATAAGTTGAATAGTGTTAAAATTTGATAAGGCTTTTATTTCCATATTGACTAGACAGATTAGTTATTAGAACTCTCAAGATGTTGGGTTTAGTTATTAATTAAAAAGAATCCTCCTACTTGGTCATTCAAAGATGCTTCTCAAAAAGGCCCACCATATAAAGTATTGTGCCTGTGACATTCGTATTAAAATATAATCGATTTCAGATTCAATTTTAATGTTAAAGATTACCATATGTAGGGAGAAAAAGTGTTGAGGTGGTAGACAACTGCCTTTGAGTCTTAGACAATTTTCCAGGATCATTTTTTTAGAGTGCACATGAAGAAATTCTCTATCAGCTCTTAAGAACAACAGTTTAGAAATTAAGATAGGCAATATTCTTATTTGTGCTCTGTACCTTAGTGTGTAATTGTTTTTTTTGTTCCCCTCCCCCACCCCAACTCAAATATGTAGCAGTACTTAGTGTCCAACAGAAACCATTCAGGTCCTAAACAGTATCTAGATTGCAAAGCTTCTCTTACTGTTGGAAGATAAAGACATGGCAACAGTACCTTTACTGTGTAATCATTTACCCTTTCAGATTTCTGCTCTGTAAAATGGGCTAACAGTACTTCTCTTAAGTACTTCTTTTAAGAATTAATAGCATCTCTACAGTCCAAACCATAATGCTTGGGAATATAGGAAGCACTTGAAAATCCAATAAATATTCACAGTAATTATTGCTACCATTAATATCACTAAACAATGCTATCAAAGTGACATCCAGGTATCAGGATGTGATGTGACAATCTCACAAGTCATATTTTTAACCCCTATCATTTCTTCTGTGGTCCTCAAGTAAGACTTTATATTTTAGAATGTTATTGCTGAATCTATTTTAATATTAAAGTTTATTTTGAAAAAGAACCAAAATAGACATGGTAAGCAAGTAGGCTAATGGATGACCCAAGTCCCTAACAAAGAAAGGTAGATTTCATTTTTTTCTTTTTCAGTTTCTCACAGATTATTCTCATATGAAATTAGACTTGGTCAAGAGACCTTCTAATCTAAAGCCAGCTGTAAAAGGGTGGATGACAGTTCCATATTTAAATAAGTCCCTAAAATGCAGAGAAGTCTTAGAATACGTTTTTCTATCAAGAGGTAAGCTTTACATTTTGATATCTCATTAAGTTTAATTTTCATTTAAGATCAAGTGATATGGAACATGGTGTAAGAAAATATGGAACAAAGAACAATTAAGTTATCAAAATCTCTTTATAATTAAAATTTTATATTATTTGCTTTTAGGACAGAGAATAAAGAACACAAGTTTTGGATAGAAATCCAAGAAACTTAAATGTAGTCTAAAGTGATAATTTATTCAACTTGATATGAAAAAAATTTTTTCCTCAAGAGAATGATTAAATTCTTCTGCCCTTTAATTATCAGACTGATTGTCTGTGAACTGAGCCTTAATCTCTGACTTAGGGATCATTCTGAGGCTTTCCTAGGAAGATTCACTTATCTTTGGACATCTCTGCATAGCTTGCATGAGGCTGCACATTCCTCAACTCTGCTGTACCTCACTATCAATATGTTCTCTGTCTTAGATCTCAACAGGCATTTCTTAATGTTCTGGTCTAGTAGCCTCACGATTGGATTTCCAGCTTTGTGATGGATTTATCTTTTATATTTCTTTTGTCATTTAAATGAGTTTTGGGAGGAAGAAAAAGTAAACAGGTGTGTCTTCTTAACCATTCTGAATTAGAAATCTTTGAGACTTTTCCTTATGCCTTGGTTAGTCTGTTCTAAAACTGATTTTATTACTCTATAATTGCACAAAATTTAAAAAGACCTTGAGATTCCACATGGTCTAGTACAGCCTTTTAGAAATGTGATTAAACTGTTATAAAAGTTATTATGTGTGTGGGAAACGGATGTGGCTCAAGAAGTTCGGCGTCCGTCTACCATATGGAGAGACCGGGGTTCGATCCCCGGGACCTCCCGGTAAAAAAAAAAAAAAAAAAAAAAAAAAAAAAGTTATTATGTGAATATTCTCACTGACCTGATTTCGTGATAATCAGGATAGGCTAAACATTCGCTATATTAGAAACCATGCATGTGTCCCAAGACCTAGTTTTTCTCCCTAGGTCTGGTTTTCAGAATGCTGGTGATAAAGCAAGCCAAATTTATTTTATGACCAACCTGTATGGGAAAAGACTGTAACTCTGGGTATCTTTGGTCAACCTTAAGACATATAGTAGGGGGATGGATGTGGCTCAAAGGGTTGGGCGTCCATCTCCCATATGGGGGTACCTGGGTTTGATCCCCGGGACCTCCCGGTAAAAATAAAAAAAAGAAAAATATAGAAGGCGCATGGGCTGCCAGGCCCCATGCACGGGTGCACCATCAGGCCCCGCGAGCTACGCAGCAAGATGATGACGTAACAGGAGAGTGACACAAGGGAGAGCCACGATGAGACGCACCAAAAAACCAGAAACTAAGGTGGCATAGGCAGTAGGATGCCTCTCTCCCAAGGATCAAATCCCAGTGAAGACAGGAGGAGAAGGATGAGAAGAGAGGGCAGGAAATGGACACAGAAAGTTGCTCAGCAAATGGACACAAAAATAGCTAAAAAAAAAGGGTGTGTGTGTTTAAGAATGGATAAAAGTAAAAAAAAAAAAAAGTTATTAAAACCATCTACTTTTCCCTTTAAAATCTTTAAAGTTGGAAATTCTAGAAATTCCCTCAATGGCCTATGAAGTGTTTATTTCCTAAGAGTCAAAGAATTTTCTTAAGATCCAGTTATTCATTTTAATAGCCTTTACAGATATCTCTCAAACACTTCCATTTGAATGAAACATTTGGTGGCTTAAAAAGTTTGAAAGTCACTGTCTAGTTCAATATCCTCTTCTTATAGCTAAGAAAAATAAATCCTAGGAAGGAATGACTTTCTCTCCATTATACCCAGTATACTTTCAACACTAGTTTGTATGCTTTAAAACAGCATTTTCTAGTTTTTTTGGTAGTAATCCTTTACTGCCTGTGATTATACTGTTTACTTTATACTATTCTTTCTCTTATTGATGAATTTCACTTTGGTTTATAAGGCACAAAACATTTCTGACAATTGGATTTGAATTCATGTAACATGTGACCATAAACTTTATCAAAGATACAGCCACAGTTTTTCACAATTACATTAATTTATTCCATCAACACTCAAGATCCAAACAGAAGCTTGGCACTATTTTAGCAATGTCACAACCTACTTGTATTGCTCTTTAATGTACATAAGGGAAAGCTTTCCAGTGGTTGGAAGGTCAGAACTAAATATATAAAATCTACTTTATTTATTTTATTTTATTTTATTTTTATTTATTCATTTATCCCCCCCTTGCTGCTTGTGCTCGCTGGGTCAGCTAACCACGCCATGCGGGCGGGCTTGCCTTCACCAGGAGGCCCCGGGAACCGAACCCGGGGCCTCCCATATGGTAAACGGGAGCCCTACTGATTGAGCCACAGCCGCTTCCCATAAAATCTACTTTAGAAACAAATCATGGGACGTGGATGTGGCTCTCGCGATTGGGCTCCCGTCTACCATATGGGAGGTCCTGGGTTTGTTTCCGGGGCATCCTGGTGAAAGCAAGCTGGATGGCTGCATGAGAGCTGGCCTACGCGGAGAGCTGGTGCAACAAAAAGAGACAAAGAGGAGAGACAATGAGAGACACAACAAACCAGGGAGCTGAGGTGGCTTAAGCGACTGAGTTCCTCTCTCCCACATCAGAAGGTCCCAGGATCAGTTCCTAGTGCCTCCTAAAGAGAAGATGAGAAGACAAGCAGAGACAGAGAGCACACAGCGAATGGGCACAGAGCAGACAGCGAGTGTAAAAACAATGGGGTGTGGGGGGATAAATAAATAAAAAAAACAAATCTAAAAAACAAAAAATCACAAGCTTTAAGGGAATGATCCTAAATACCTATCTGTGTTGTAATTATCTGCTTATAACATAAACCTAATGTTTAGAGGACTTTAGAAAATAGGAGACCAGCTGATCTGTATAGTACTTTTGTTTGAAAGAGTTGCTTTCTCCTTTGCTGAATTTAAGTTTCTTCTGTGGAAATAAATTACAAAAGCAAGAGTTATATTTAAGAGCATTCTAAATGAACCAATGAACATATTACCTGAGAGTCCAGAGGTACATTGTATACTTCTGCATCCAGCAAAACAGTACAAGCACTAAATGGCAGTGTTTGATTTGCCAAAGTTCTGGCTGCTCTGTAATGAACTCGCAGAACTTCTTGTTCATTGGATACAATGAGTTTTTCCTAGTTGAACAAAGAATTTAAAAATATATATACATGTATTCTTCTGCAACTCATTTATATAAATATACACACACACAAATCATTTAAAATATGGCAAAGAACCTGAATCTCAGAATAGCTTCTTCTTCCAGGTAAGCTTGAGAAATTTGAGAATTCTCAGCATTCTAAAAGTTTAAGTAGCTTTTCTCTTCCCCAAATTAGCAGTCTTTTTAAAAATTATTTTTTAGGTGTACAGTGGTGGTTTTTAGTATATTCATCAAGTTGTTTAACCATCATCTAATTCCAAAACATTTTCATCACTCCAAAAAGAAACTCTGTGCCCACTAGTAGTCACTCCCCATTTTCCCTTTCCCCAGCCCATGGCAACCACTAATCTACTTTCTGTCTCTATCGATTTACCTAATAAGTTGAATCATACAATACATGGCTTTTTGTGACAGGCTTTCCTCATGAAGCATATTGTATTTGAGGTTCATCCATGTTGTAGCATGTATCAGTACTTCATTCCTTTTTAAGGCTGAGTAATATTCCATTGTATGGATATGCCACATTTTATTTACACATTCTTCAGCTGTGTAAATAATGCTGCTATGGACATTCCTGCTCAATTCTCTTGGGTTAATAAGAGTGGAATTGCTGGGTTATAGTCTGTTAACCTTTGAGAAACCCCAAATGCTTTCATAGTGACTGCACATTTTACATTCCTACCAGCAATGTGTTAAGGGTCCCAATTTTTCCAATCCTCGCCGACAACTTATTACTTCTTTTATGACATCTATACTAGTGAGAATGATGTGGTATCTCACTGTGGTGGTGGTTACTCTTTTATACTGAATATTTTCATAGATTTTTACTGTACTCTGATGCTAGTTACTTATGAACCTCTGACAATTACAGTAAAATCCTGCATTTAATGTGATAGGTGGAGTCCAAAAATTCCAATTATGTAATGATCAAGGAAGGGTTTTGCATTTAGCAGACTGGGAATCTTGGGCTCCAGCTGTGAATCCCAAACTGTCCTGATCCTGGCTACAGACTTGTGCCACCTGATGATGACTGTACCCCTGCATAAATGAGGACAACTTTGGGACCTGTGACTGACTAGAACATTAAGAACAGAGGTAGACATTCCAGGAATCCCTAACTTTTCTAACATCCATTTTGTTGGCCCAGCCTGGAAGGCCGTACTGGGATAATACTAAGGATGTTCACGGTGTTCTCTTCTCCATTATGTTCCCCATTTTCCCCTCCACTAATGAGAACTTAAAGAAGTCCCCCACTGGAGACTGCAGTCCACATTCTATCCAAGTATGCAATATCCTAGAGTTTGCAAAAGACATAGAAACAGGGTCCTATTTAATTTCATTTTTTGTGGCTTCCTGTTGTATGTGTATTTACATCTTATTATTATGTGACAGATGATAGTCAAAAGAGAAGAAGTAAAAAAAAATAAAAATACAATAAAAAAAATAGAAGAGTTAAGTCTAACATTTAAGATTAATTTAACTACAAGTTTGAGTCTTTAAAAAAAAAATTCTTGTAACATTTATACAACTTAATTCCCCTCTTAACCACATTCAGTGCTATTAATTACATTCACCATGTTGTGCTACCATCATCACCTTCAATTACCAAAACTTTTCCATCATCCAAAATAGAAACACTGTACAATTTAAGCATTAACTCCCCAACCCCCATCACAGGCCTTGGTAAACTAGTCTAGGTTTCTGACTCTATGAGTTTGCTTATTTTTTAATTCTTTTGTATCAGTGAAGTCATACAATATTTGTCCTCTCATGTCTGGGCTTATCTAAAGTAACATGATGGCTTCAAGGTTCATCCATGTTGCTGTACATATCAGATCTTCATTCCAGTTTATGGTTGAATATTATTCCATTGTGTGTATATGCCATTTCGTTTATCCATTTACTTGTTGATGGACACTTGGGTTGCTTCCACCTTTTGGCAACTGTGAATAATGTTAACAGAAACACTGGTGTACAAATATCTGTTCAATTTTTGTGTGTGTATATGTATGTCTAGAAGTAGGATTGTCAGATCATATGGTAATTCTATATTTAACTTTTTGAGGAACTGCCAAACCAACTTCCACAGCTGCTGCACCATTTTACATTTCCACCAACAATGAATGAGTGATTTCTCCACACTTATAATTATCCATTTTTTGGTTTGTTTATAAACAACAGCCATTCTAGTGGGTGTGAAATAGTATCTTGTGATTTTGATTTACATTTCCTTAATGAGTATCTTTCATTGTGCTTTTTGGCCACTTGTATATCTTCTTTGGAGAAATGTCTATTCAAGACTTTTGCCCTGTTTTAAATTGGGTCCGTCCCTCCCTCTCTCCTCCCCACCCCTCTTTTTTTGATGTGTTGTAGGATTTCTTTATATATTCTGGCTATAAAACCCTTAATGGATATGTGGTTTCCAAGTACTTTCTCCCATTGTGTAGGTTGTTATTTTACTTTCACAATAAAGCCCTTTGATGTACAAGTACTAAATTTCAATGAGATCCCCTTTACCTATTTTTTCTTCTGTTGCTTATGTTTTGGGCATAAAGTCTAAGAAATCTCTGCCTCACACAAGGTTCTAAGATGTCTCCCTATGTTTTCTTCTAGGAGTTCTATAGTCCTGGTTTGTATACTGAGGATTTTTATCCATTTAATTTTTGTATGTGGTGTGAGGTAGGGATTCACGTTTATTCTTTTGCACATGGCCATCCAGTTTTCTCAGCACAGTATGTTGAAGAGACAATTCTTTCTCAGTTGAATTGACTTGGCAACCTTGTCAAAAATCAATTGGCTTGCTATATTATTTTCTATAATTGATTATATTAAATCTAACCTGGCCTTGCACTCTTTTAAAATTTGTAATTTCTTCCAATCTATTTTTCTTTTTATTTTACAATTTTACAGTAAAGGACTTTTTAACAGAAAAAAAAAAGCCATTGATAATACACTTTGGATAGATTATATGGTATGTGAATATATCTCAATAAAATTGCTTAATAAACAATAATTGTGCAAGAATAGCCAGAAATAGCAGGTATGTACAGCAGGGGAAACAGAGATACTGAAAGGTGAAGAATTTTCTTGTCTATTTTTGTTTAATATTGCAATAATGAAAATGCTTTAATAATGACTGAAGTGATGAACACACAACTATGTGATTATACCAAATACCATTGATTGTACACTTTGGATAAACTGTATGCTTTATTTAAAAAAAAATCAGTTGGTCATAAATGTGAGGGCTGATTTCTGAACTCTATATTTGAACTCTGTATTTGTCCTTATGCCAGTATCATGCTCTTTTGATTACTGTGGCCTTGTAAAAGGTTTTAAAATCAGAAAGTATGAGTCCTCCAATTTCCTTCTTCCTTCTCAAAATGACTTTGTCTATTCGGGGTCCTTTACCATTCCACATAAATTTGATGATAAGCTTTTCCATTTTTGCAAAGAAGGCTGTTAGAATTTTGATTGGGATTGCGTTGCTTCCGTAATTTGCATTGGGTATAACTGACATCTTAAAAATATTTAGTCTTCCAATCGATGATTGTGGAGCATCTTCCATTTATTTAGATCTTCACTGATTTCTTTTAACAATGTTTTGTAATTTTCTATGTACAGGTCCTTCATATCCTTGGTTAGATGTATTCTTTTAGTTCCTATTGTAAATTAAATGTTTTTCTTGATTTCTTCTTCAGATTGTTCATTACTAGTCTATAGAAGCTATTGAGTTTTGGGTGTTAACTTGTATCATGCCATTTTGTTGAATTCATTTATTAGCTCAAGTAACTTTGTTGTGGATATTTCAGGATTTCTGTATATAGGGTCATGTTATCTGCAAATAAGGAAAGTTTTACTTATTCCTTTAAAATTTAGATGCCTTTTTTTCTTGCATAATTGCTCAGGCTAGAACTTCGACTACAATGCTGAATAACAGTGGTGACAGTGAGCATCCTTGTCTTAGACAGAAAGCTTTCAGTGTTTTACCATTAAGTTGTTAGCCGTGGATTTTCATATATGTCCTGTATCATGCTGAGAAACTTTCATTCTATTCCGAGTTTTCTAAAGTGTTTTTTATCAAGAAGGGCTGCTAGATTTTGTCAAATGCTTTTTCTCTATCAATTGAGATAATTATGTATTTTCTTTTTTTCTGTTAATATGGTATATTAATTGATTTTCTTATGTTGAACCACCCTTGCATTCCTGGGATAAATCCCACTTGATCATGGTGTATAATTCTAATAATGCACTGTTGGATTTGGTTTGCTAGTATTTTGCTGAGAAGTTTTGCACCTATGTTGATAAGAGATATTAGTCTGTAATTTTCCTGTCTTGGGGTATATTTATTTGACTTTGGTATATGTTGGCATCACAAGATGAATTAGGGAGTGCCCTTCCTCTTCAATTTTTTAAGAGTTTGAGCAGGATTGGTGCTAATTCTTTTTGGAATGTTTGGTAAATTTCCCCTGTGGAAGTAATCTGGTCCTGGGTTTTTCTTTTTTGGGAAGTTTTAAATTACTAATTCAAATCCTTTACTAGTTATTGGTTTGTTGGGATCTTCTATTTCTTCTTGAGTCAGTGTAGGTAGTTTCTGTGTTTCTAGGAATCTGTCCATTTCATTTAGGTTATATAATTTGTTGGTATACAGATACACATAGTAGCCTCTTAAACTCCTTTTTATTTCTTTGGGGTTGGTAGTAGCTCCATTTTCATGTCTGATTTTAGTTATTTGTGTTCTCTTTTTATCTTCATCAGTCTAGGTATAGGTTTGTTAATTTTATTGGTCTTTTCATAGAATCAACTTTTGGTTTTGTTGATTCTTTTTTTTTCCTAACTCTTTTATTTATCTCTTCTCTAATCTTTATTTTCTTCCTTCTACTTGCTTTGGGTTTAGTTTCTCTTCTCTCTCTAGATCTTCCAATTTATTTTATTTTTTTTATTTTTTTGAGGTATCGGGGTTGGGGATTGAATCTGGGACTTTGTATGTGGGAAGCTGGCACTCAACTAGTAAGCCACATCTACTCCTGAGTTGTTTTTTTTTGTTTGTTTGCTTATTGTTTGTTTCTTTGTTTTTAGGAGGCACCAGGAACCAAACCCAGGACTTTCCCATGTGGGACGCAGGCGCTCAACTGCTTGAGCTACATGTGCTCCCCTAGATCTTTCAGTTTTGAGATCAGGTCTTTGATTTCAGAATTTTTTTTTCTTAATGTAAACATTTAGAGCCAAAAAATTCCCTCCCAGACCTGCTTCTGCTGCATTCCATAAGTTTTAGTATGTTGCTTTTTTTTTTCCCATTCACCTCAAGGTATTTCTTAACTTACTTTGTGATTTCTTCTTTGACCCACTAAGAGTGCATTAATTTCCACATATTTGTGAACTTTCCAATTCTCCATTATTGATTTCCAGTTTCATTCTATTGTAGTTGGAGAAGATACACTGTATGATTTCAGTATTTTTAAATTTCCTAGGACTTGTTTAGTGACCTAATATATGGTCTATCCTAGAGAATGATCAATGTGCACTAGAGAACAATGTGTACTCTGCTGCAGTTGGGTGAAGTATTCTATATATATCTGTTAGGTATAGCTGGACTAGAGTCTCGTTCAAGTCTTGTATTTCCTTATCCTCTGTCTACAAGTTATTCTATCAATTATTAAAAGTGGTGTACTAAAGTATCCTACTATTAATGTAGAGCTGTTTCTCCCTTCAAATTCTGACAATATTTGTTTTTTTATGTATTTTGAGGTTCTGCTGTTAGGGTATGTGTATCTTTTGTTGAATTTACCCCTTTAACAGTATATAATGACATTCTTTGTCTTTCGTAACAGTATTTTACTTGAAAGTCTATTTTATCTGATATTAACATAGCCATTCCAGCTATCTCTTGGTTACTACTTGCATGGTATATATTTTTCCTTCTTTTCACTTTCAACCTACTTATATCTTTGAATTTAAGCAGCATATAGTTGGGTCATGCTTTTTATCCATTCTGCCAATTTCTGCCTTTTGACTAGAGAGTTTAACCCATTTACATTTAAAGTAACTACTGATAATGCAGGACTTTCTTCTGCCATTTGCTGTTTAGTCTTTGTAACTCTTTTACTTTTTTTGCTCTCAAGCCTTTCCTTAATGCCTACTTTAATTTTTTTAAGATTTTATTTTATTTATTTCTTCCCACCCCCTTGTTGTTTTTCACTTGCTGAGTCTATTCATCTTCTTGTTCCTTTAGGAGGTATGGGGAGCCAAACCCAGGACCTCTGACGTGGGAGGGAGGTGCCTAATCCCTTGAGCCACCTCCACTCCCTGCTTTGCTGTGTCTCTCTCATTATGTTTTTCTTCCCCATGTCTCTTGTTGTATCATCTTGTTGTGTCAGCTCGCTGTCTTCTTTAGGAGGCACTGGGAAACTCTGCTCCCTGCTTTGTTGTGCCTCTTGTTGTATCAGCTTGCCATGCCTGCCCATTATGCCAGCTCACTGCCTTCTTTAGGAGGCACCGGGATCTGAACCAGCTACCTTCCATATGGTAGGCAGGAGCTCAGTCGCCTGAGCCACATCTGCTTCCCCTACTTTAATTTTTATTGAATTTTTGTATTGTGCCATATCGAGTCCCTTCTCATTTCTTTCTGGGTGTATTTTTCATAGGTTACCATGGTGTTAAAATTTAATATCCAAAAAATATAGCACCCACATATATTGCTCTTATATCTCTCCATCTTTCCACCTTTGTTTGGTCTTGTTACAAATTGTGTCTTTGTACATTGTATGTCTAAACCACAGGTTTTATCATTATTGTTTATGCATTTGCATTTTAGCACCTGTAAGAATTAGGAAGTGGTGTTACATACCAAAAATTATAATACAGTAGTATCAGATTTATAATTACCCACACGGTTACCTTTACCAGAGGTCTTTTTTTCTTTATGCTACTTTGATCTACTGTCTAGTGTCCTTTCATTTCAGTCTGAAGAACTCGCTTTATCACTGTTTGTAGGGAAGGTCTAGTGGTGATGTACTACCTTAGCTTTTGTTTATCTCAGAATGTCTTTGTCTCTCTCTCTTTTTAAAATTTTTATTTATTTACTATTATTTCTAGGAGGAATCGGGGATTGAACCTAGGACCTTGTACATGGGAAGCAGGCGCTCAAACCACTCAGCAACACTCACTCCCCTCTCCCTCATTTTTGAAAGAAAGTCTCACCAGACACAAAATTCTTGGTTGGTAATTATTTTCTCTCAGCACTCAGTATTTTATCCCAGTGCCTTCTTGTCTCCATGGTTTCTGATGAGAAATCGGAACTTAAATCTAATTGGAACTCCCTTGTATATAATATTTTGCTTTTCTCTTGCAGCTCTCAGAACTTTCTCCTTTTGCATTAGACAGTTTGACTATTATGTCTCGGTGTATGTCTCTTCAAGTTTATCCTGTTTGTTGTTTGTTGAGCTTCTTGGATATGCATATTCAAGTTTTTTGCCAAGCTTGGGAAGTTTTCTGTCATTTCTTTGAATTTTCCCTTCTGCTCCTTTTTCCCCTTCTTTTCCCTTTGGGAATCCCATAATGTGTATACTGATATACTTGATGGTGTCCCACATTTCTCTTAGGCCATTTTTGTTGTTGTTGTTGCTTTTTCTCATTCATTTTTCTTTCTGCTTCTCAGCAGCCTGACTCATTTCAATCATCTTTTCTTTGAGTTCACTGATCCTCTCTTCTTCCAGCTCCAATTTGTTGTTGAAACCCTCCTAGGTGTTTTTCATTTCAATTACTGCCTCCTTCAACTCCAGTAGTTCTGTTTGGTTTCTTTTTGAAATTTCTGTCTCTTTATTGAGATTCTCATACTGTTCATTCATTGTTTTCTTGATATCCTTTAGTTCTTTCTCTGCATTTTCCTTCATCTCAAATCAGCATATTGATGACCTTTTTTTAAAAAGTCTTTGCCTGATATATCCACGGTCTGGGCTTTTTCATTGATGTTTTCTGGATTTTTATCTTATTCCTTTGGATGGACTATCATTTCCTGTTAGTCTTATAATCTTTTCATGCACACTGTACATTTTAATATTTTAAATTTTAACTCAGGGATTTAGTCCCTGAGCTGTTTCCTGAGTTTGTAACCAGCTATAGATAGGACAGAGATTGTCTTAATTTCCAGGAGCTAACAAAACCAAACAAACCAAGGCAAAAAAACACCTTTCACAATCTTTGCAAACTGACTTTGTGTTGGGTAGTACTCTCCATCTGAATTCAGCCCTCCTATCTAAAAGGTCAGCCTATGGCAAATGCAAAATGCAGGGCCCTACCTGTCTTTTCTGAGCCTGTGACTTGTCCTGGGCTAGTGCTTTGCTTGCTCGTGGCCTTAGGAGTTCCCTGGTTTATGAGAATTTTAATGTCCCCTCTATTCCCTAGGAAACAGACTTTCTCCCTTTCCCGGGTGTTCTACCACAGGACTTGAAGCAGGTACTTCCTTGTCCCAGGCTTCCCGACAACTATTTCTTATACCACTTTCGCTGTCCCAAATGCGTCTTCCTAGGGCACTTTCTGGGAGGCATGGGCAAGCTGGAGAAGATTTCCTAGGCCAGTCTTTTGCAGCTGGAATCAGACTAAGACCCACAAAAGGAGCACTGGCTGGCTCCACACTGCCCTGTGGGAAGTGAGAGAGAGGCCTGCAAGGGTGCCAGGAGCTTCTCTTATGGCTCTTTGAAGCTGCATTTCCTTGATTGGGCACTTGCCCAGTAACTGCAGCCCTTTAACTATTCTCCATAGTTTTGAGGAAGGGTAATGTCTCTAAGACTGATGGGGCTTTTTCCCAAGGTGGATTGGAATAGTGGCTGCCCTCAGAGCCAGGCCCCAGTGATCTGAAGAGCTGATCATAAGCAGTGATTGGACCAACCCTCATCCCACCCTCCTGGATCTGGGGAACTAGGTCTTTACATTCTATCAGCAAGCTGCACCAAGAGCGGGAGTGAGGACCTCACTGCTGCCTGCCAAGAGGCTGGGAGATGGGTAACAGTAGCTGCTGCATCAAGAGTGAAATTTACTGGTATTCACTGCAGCTTACTAGCCTCTTTCTCCACTTCTTCCCTGGATGCTGCATAATGTTCTACTGGGTTCCAGATAGGGCACACAGATGAATATAAACCAGATAGGTTCAAATACGTCTGATGGTTGAAATGTCTATTGAAGTGTGTTATATGAACTAACTTCTTATTGCTAACAAACTGCTCACTGATATGGGGTCATGTGCAGTGTTCCAAGTTCCAGGAGTTATCAGTGCTTCTTTCTTGTACTTGTTTTCTTTTAACCCCATCAATTTTATTTCATGCATTTAAAAACATTATTCTTAGGAGAGGTTCCATAGGTCTCACCAGATTGTTACAAGGGTCCAGAGCACAAGAAAGGCTAAGGACCTCTGCCCTAAGGGACAACTTATGGACGGATCAAAGAAAATGTTTATATAATTTTGTTTGTACATGAGTATATGTATATTTCTGTGAGGAAGGACAATAGCTTACATCATATTTTCATTGGTCCATGACCCTCACAAAAGATTAAGAAGGTAGAAGGTATTATATTTTTGCCAATCCAAGTGTACTGACTTTTGTGTTTCTATAAATAACTAGAGAAATTTTTATTTCATGCTGTATTAGCCAAAGGGGTGCTAATGCAAAATACCAGAGATTGGCTGGTCTTTATAAAGGGTATTTATTTGGGGTAGAAGTCCACAGTTACCAGGCCATAAAGCGTAAGTTTCTTCCCTCACCAAAGTCCATTGCCACGTGTTGGAGCAAGACAGCTGCCCACGTTTGCCAGGGTTCAGGCTTCTTGGGTTCCTCTCTTCCCGGGACTGCGTTTCTCTCCAGGCTTAGCTCCTCTGTTTCCTCCACAAGGTCAGCTGTAGACTATTAGGCTCTCTAGGCTTTGCGTCTCTCCACAAGGCCAGCTGTGAACTCTAAGGTGAATGGCTCGTCTCTATCCCGGGGCCTTTTCTCCAACATAAAAAAAAAAACTGCTCCCTCTGTCCTTTGCCTTGCCTTTTATATTTGATTCCCCCACCCACCAAGGGGTGGGGCTCAATGCCCTACTGATGTGGCCCAATCAAAGCCCCAATTATAACTTAATCATGCCCAGATGAACAGATCAGTTTACAAGCATAATCTAATATAGATTTTTGGAATTCATAATTACATCAAACTGCCAAACAGCTAAACATGCCAAAACTAGCCACTGGAAACATACCAAAGCAGACCTATAGGTCCTTATAAGGACCAATATGCACAGCCTCTGTTAAGTAATTTACACATTAGCACTAAAGTAGCTAGACTGAGAAATAATTGAAAACTTGGAAACCCAGACATCCCACTAGAATTCACTGCCATAATTCTGCAAATTTAACAAATAACAAGAAATTATTAGATATTTTATATATTAAAAATACATTCAACATGAATTGAAATATGGCAGCAGCTATTCTTAAATAGGTTCAAAAGTTCTCCACCTAATTGCATAAAGCACAAGATAACAGAATCAAACCATTTCCCCAAATGATTTTAACTAAGAAAACTCACTAATAAAAAGTGTAGACCATTTCAATCTACTGTTAAGACAATTGTTATTTTTAGCATAAATGTAAATCTAAACATTTCTTACCCTTTCAATACTGTGTTGCAAACGTAACTTCATCCTTACAACTTCTTGTTGCCGAAAAAGCTCTTTGAGTGGATCTGACAATGAAGGTGGTGGTGTAATCTAAAATAGTTAAAAAGATTAGGCTTTATTGACAATAATGGGCTAGTTTTCGAAAAATAAACCCTTTTAATGCACAAGTTAATAACAACAAAATTCTGATACTCTGTGAATAGTGCAAAAACAACTGATATATCTGGTTATTACTTCACAGGCAATTTCAACTTTCTGAAGTAGCAGAGAACTCCAGCAAGCTTAGATGTTTTGATTCTGAAGTTACAGAAATTTTCAAATAGCAAATTAGAAGACCTAAGAATGTTTTTTATTTTATAGCATCAGAAAGTAACAACTTACAGACTGGGGGGAAGTAGTCATAAAGAGAGAAAGGTGAGTATAAGCACCTAGCAAACAGTCCTAAATATCCCAGCAGTTTAAGAATATCAGTAAGTGGTCTCTTTGCAGACATGATAAAAATCAAACACTAAAGCCCTGAGTTTTACATATAGTGAATTTTAGTCTTTTTAAAAAGTAAATGACATTGTTTCTTCATAGATATGTGTTTTTCTAACTCCTTCATTTCATGTGATGTCCAATATTACTGTGTCTAACCAAACTCCAAAAAGTTTATAGTTAATCTCTAATTTGCTATTATAGCAGATTGTGCTTTCTGGTAGGTTCTGGGTGTTAAAGAAGCTGACTCAATCAATTCATGCACTTTGTTATTTTATTTTATTTTAAAGATTTTATTTATTTATTCATTTATCCCCCCCTTGCTGCCCGTGCTCGCCGGGTCAGCCAACCACGCCGTGCGGGCGGGCCCGCTCCCACCAGGAGGCCCCGGGAACCGAACCTGGGGCCTCCCACATGGTAAACGGGAGCCCTACTGATTGAGCCACAGCCGCTTCCCCACTTTGTTATTTTAAAGAGAATTTGAATATGGTAATAACTACCTGTAACCTAATGAACATTTTCCCTTTACCCCTTGGAGTATCTATATTTTCCCTTTGTTTATAATTAATATCAGCATATTAGGACAAAGTAAGATATCTCAGTATATCTTATACTGTACTGGCACAGTATAATAACTTAGTTGACTCTCCTGACAGTTTATTATAAACTCCCTAAGAAAAAGTGGAACCACCAGATATTATGTGCTTCCTTATGTGTTGCCATAGGAATGAAATTTACTCAACCATCTATAAAGAGATCTTGCAAAGAATCAAACCTAGATCTAACCAAGACTGTAGATTTACCTAAATTTACAGGAATTATGGGGGTTTGAAAAAAATTATAGGGAAAAAAAAAAGAAAAACATGTAAAATGACATCACAAACATTCAGTCAGTTGAATCTAGAATATGGAAAATTCTACAGGAAAAATAACCTATTGAAGCTGATCATTTTTCAGGTCTCTAACTGCAATAAAACATTTAATTTCTGTGTCTTGTGAACCGCTTTACATTTCATAAGCATTGTAGAATCCGGTGCTAGAGCTTTAGTTTTGCAAAGTCATATAGGCCTCAGGTTATTTCAAGGAGCATAGAGGAAGAATATCCATTCATATGAGGTTGAGGCATCAGAGAAAGCTTTCTCTATAGAAATCTCAAGATAATGCCTGAGCTACAGCTTCAAAGAAGAGCCAGAGTCAGAAGAAAAGAGAGAAAGGAGGTGATGAGGGGAAAAAAGAAAGGAAAGAAGGGGAAGGAGACAATTCCTAGAAGAGAGGAAGGCATGATGACTGGCATGAAACAAGGAAAGTATGATATTCCCAGGCAACTATAAGCAGTCTTGAGTTCCTAGAACATCAAATTTCAGGAAAGAAATGGTGGGATGGAAAGATCAGCAGGGGCAACGTAATGGCAAGCTTTATACAACAAACTATGAAGGCTGTAGTCCATTCTATAAGTCAGCTTTTTCAAAACTATGTTGCACAGAACACTGGATTCTCAAAATAAGAAGAAATGATTCTAAGGACAAATAGCCCTGCAGTGAAGAAACATTTATTTTTAGATTAATAGGGCTTCCCAAACCTATTTGTCTATGAAAACCTTCCCAACCTACCTCCTCCCCCCAGTAACACACTATGGTGCTCATCCTCCCACCTGCTGGGAATATTGGTGGCTGACAGCTCTCCGTGGAGTCCCTTTCCAGAATTTATTTCTTCAGGGAAGAGAGTCTGTGTCTCCAAAGTTATCATGCTCCCTCCCTGAGGGCAGGCACTGTTGGAAGGCACTAGTTCAACTCGCTCTGCCCAGTTCTGCTTCCCTCACACACAAGTAGGTGTGTTGTTCCTGACTGCACTCACTAATAAACCTCTTGCACACAAACCTGAGAATTTGTTTCCTAGCAAATTCCACCTATGACAAAGGCCTGAAGGACATTTAGGTGGTGATGCCCAGAAGGCACATCTATTTGCTTCTGAAGCTCAGTGTAGATGATATGTTTCCATAAGGAATAAAAAAAAACAAAACGTGTAAGATAAGCTTCGTTCAAGTATGAGTTATAGTGCTGTTGGCCATGAGTTCAATGTTAATGAATCAACAATATATATTAAACAAGGTGTCTATTTTATTTTTTTTAGAAGGTACTGGGGATTGAACTTGGGACCTTGTACATGGGAAGCAGGTTCTCAATCACTGAGCTATATCTACTCCCGTTTCCCTAAGAATTTGTTGGGAGTACCTGGAACATGGAAGAGTATGGACACCATAGAAATAGAGAAGGCCACATTTGGAGAGCACATGGAACAAGCCAATAAAAGAAGGGATCCTTAAAGAACTCTGATGCTTAAAGGATGGGTAAAGAAGAGGAGACATCAAAAGAGATAGAAAAAAAGATTAGCCATGATATAGGGAAGCAGAAAAGCCCTATTATGGAAGACAAGGGAGGGAAGAATTTTAAGAACCAGGTGGTCATAGTGTCAACTGTGACAGAGATCAAACAGAAAGGCCAATGAATCTAACGATTATGAGCTCGCTGATGACCTATGCTAGTGCATAATAGTTAAAGAATGAATTAAAAGTGAGAAAAAGAAAATATCAGGCACAGACTATTCAGTGTAGCACTTAAGGAAGAGATCTGATTGTATTCAAAGTGGTTGGGTAAAAGCCAGCGCAGAGAGAAACTGAACAATATACTAATGAAAACATTTTTTTAATAGAGGAAGGTACCAGAGAAGGCTGGAGGAAACGGGATCAAAAGGCATGTTAAGGCATTGGCTTTCAAAGAAGTAAAAACATACCTCCTTTGAGATAAAAGGAAAAGTAGGTAAGGAAAAAGAAAAATACTATCAAGTAAGCCAGACTTGCTTGCTGTCCAGTAGGCAAAGCACGGCTACTGAGTACCTGGAATGTGGCTAGTCTTCACTGAAATGTGTTGTAAACACACTGGATTTCAAAGTCTTAATACTAAAAAAAGAATGTAGAAGATCTCAATAAAATTTTTATATTGATTGCATGTTGCAATTTTTTGGATATATTGGGTTAAATTATTAAATTTAACTTCATCTGCTTCTATCTTCATTTAAATATGTGGCTACTAGAAAATTTACAATTTCTTATGTGGCTTGCATTATATTTCTTTGGACAGCACTTTAGACTATAGCAAATGAAGATGTTACTTACTGTGGGAATACAGATCTTGCTTAAGGGGTTTCCATCCAGGAGATATGATCCATTAAATGTCACATATTCATCATAATACTGAGGTGCTTGAGGAATAACACTACACAATAATTTGCGCTTTTCTTCAATTTTTTTTCTTATGTGCAAGTATTCAAAATATGGATTTGCTCTTTCTGAACTGTAGGGCTGAATCTCATCTAGTTTCAGAGAATCTACAATGGCTGCCAGAGATTGCTGAGTTTTCTCTTTGGCTTGTAGCAAAGAGGGATTCACTTGCACAGGCTGAGGTACACGTGACACTTTCCTTTTCCGTGGATGGTGAACTTGAGGATCATCATCTTCAGTTAATCTTATTCTTCCCCTAGGAGACAAAAATTCACTCTCTTTTTCTGACAATAGTGTACAGCTCCCAAGAATCTGTTTGCTTTGATTTGCCATCGTATTTGCTCTGTTTCTAGTCATCCTCTGAGGAATTTGGTTTTCAGTTTTATCATCTTCAGCATTTTCATCTATTTCTACTTTAACTAAATGACCATATTTATGCATTTCTGGTTGCGCTGACTGCTGTGAATGGTTATCCAGATTTGATAAAGTGCTTTGCTGAGATTCATCATCTTCGATGGAAAGCAAACACTTTTCACTTTCAGGACAATGTTTTGGATTATCTTGTTCATTTAGGTTTCCTTTTGGTATTGCTGAATTCATTTCACATAAATCAGAATCATACTTATCATTCAAATGAGTTAAAACCAAACTCTCCAGTTCATTTTCTTTTTCATGTGAAATAACCTGGATATCAGTTGTTTTATTTTCAATCTCATGGCCACTGGAAGACTTATACATTAGCTTACTAAATGCACAATGTGTACTCAGCTGGGAAGAGGCAACATTTCCATTAAAATCCTTTTCTGATGTTAGTTCAGGCAAAGTATTACCCTTTTCAAAATTTGGTGATGCTTCTTGAATGGTGCTTTCAGAATACTCTGAGACAAATGCATCTGTTTTTTGAACATCTGCTGGGACAAAAGTATTCTCCATGTCTTTTGTTGATTCATTATCAGTATCTAAAACAGAAGTTATCAGGTGAACTGAGTTTTTTTGTTGTAAAACACCTGGCTCTTGATTGGCAATATATGACAAAGACATATGTTTAGAAATGGATTCAACATCTGAAAGTGATTGGCTTTGTAAAGGGCAAGGTTGTTGTGAAGGGATAAAGCATGCTGGATCCTGAGCAGAAGAATTTCCTGGCAGTTCAGACTGGTGCAGAGATAAAAGATCAGTATTCTGTTCTTTCAATTTTTTGTTTTCAGAATTATAAAAACCCTGACAAGAGGAATCTTGATCAGGTATACTAGAATTTGGGCAGATAAAGTCACTTGTGCTTAATGACTCCAGTCTATCAACAGGACCCTCCCATGATTTATTTTGGATCACACCAACCTGATTAGATGGCTCAAAATGTACAGGACTTTCCATTAGAGTGCTTACTGGAGCAGTACTTTTGATAATATTTATATCAGCTGAATTATATTTGCTATTTACAGATCTAGTTGGAGAGGCTGCAAAACTGGAATGTATGTTAGACATATTTGAAAAGTCTCTTTCAGGCACATTTGAGGACACCTCAGGTTTGGGAGAAGGACATATAACTCTTGGCACAGCTAATAAGCTACCTTGATTGCTTTCTTCTGATATTGTTTGGAATTGTTTTGTATGTTCACAAATAAGAGATGGCATGCTACATCTTCGAACTTCTACAGTAGGTCTACCCTCATTTATAATTAGTTTAACGTCTTCTACAGAGGATGACCTGAGATGGGATGTTGGTAGTCTGTTTGTATATGGTGGTTTAATCCGCTCTGGAAGTTCAGCCAGACTATCCAACTCCCTTTCATGGAGGGCAGGAGATTTGGCAATTGGCAGAAAAGGTGACTGGGAAAAGGACATTTGGGAATCAGAACCCTCTAACATAAAGTCAGAGTCATATTCAATGGGAGGCCTTGGGGTTGTCACTGTAGTATGGCAAGAATCTTCTGAGCTAGCAACTGAAATCATGGATACAGATCTAGAGCTAAGACCCAGCTTTTCACTTTCTGATCTAGGAGACCTGTTTAAGCTATTATCTGAAATAAAAGACGACTTCCCTAAATTCATTATATTTTTGGTGTCAACAGATTGTGATCTGCTACTTACAGCATCTTTAGATAGTTTCTCCTTGGTATAAGAATCAGTCAACTCTGAACTCTTTGATCTAGTAGGTTCTTTATTTTTAGATTCTGCTAGTACATGCTTTGTTTTTTCTTTATCTTTTACTTTAAGATCTAAACAATTACGGTTTCTCAACCGTTCCTTTTCTTTTTGTTTAATTTTTTCCTTATGCTTTTTGTGCCACTGTTCTATTTCTAGGTCTTTAAGGCTTAGCATTCTTTCAAAACTTGTCTGCATTAAATCATCATTCACTAACCTCTTTTCTTTAGGTCGAGTATCTTTTGATGCTGGTGATGACTTAGGTTTGGGCTTATCTGCTTCAGATTTTAATTTGAGTAAACTATTTAGTTGAATTTTATCCTTATGTTTGTCTCGTTCTTTGTATCTGTCTATATCTTTATCTTTTTTATCTTTTTCTTTTCCATCTGGAGTTTTCAAAGGTTCATCTTTTGTTTTTTCTTTAAAGGATAGGGTTTTTTCATGTTGTGCTTTACTACTGTCTGCTATACTTGACTTTTTCTCTTCCTGTAAGTGTTTGGAGTTAGTTACATTTACACTTTCCTTATCTCTAGATTTTTCCTTTTTATCAACCTCCCTGTCTTTTTCTTTATTTTTACCTTTTTCTGACTTTGTATATTCACTGTTATCTGATTTAGTTTTTTTCTCCATCAAGTGCTTTTCTTTGCTTTCTGCTAAATGTCTCTCTTTTTCAGGTTTTTCTTTGTCATGTTTTCTATCAATCTTTTCTCTGTTCTTCTCTCTGTCATCAATTTTTTTAAGAATAGTAACATTTTTAATTTTCTCTCCTTCTTTATGGCATTTCTCTGGGTGATGTGAATATAGCTTGTCCTTTTCTTTTATTCTATCAACAGATTCATTAAGATCTAATTTATCTTTCTCTGACTTATGGTCATGTTTCACTTTTTTCTCTTTTTCAGAATTTTTTCTATCTGTTTTCTCAATGTCTTTTTCTTTAGTTTGAAGTCTTTTCTCAGATTTTTCCCTACTTTCTCTTATATGCTTTTCTTGTTTTTCAATGTCTATTTCCTTTTCTGTATATTCCTCTTTGGCAGTTACACCCAAAGAACTGAGTTCTGTTTCTTTATCTGTCAGTACATTCTCTCTTTCTTCTTTTAAATCTTTTATTTTTTCCTCCTTCAAAATTTTCTCATTTTCTTTTCTAATCTTTTCCCGCTCTTCTTTAAAATTCCTCTCTTTTGAGATATGCTTGTCCTTGGTTGATTTATCATCTTTTATGTGCTTTTCCAACCTTGATTTTTTTTCTAAGGTTAGGGACTCATGTTCCATGTTTAAAAATAGATCTTCAGTTTCATCACTTTTAAAAAAATTCTCTTTCCAAAATTCTCTATCAAATTCCACACTCCTCTGCAGCTCTTTGGCACCATCCTTATTTTTGTATTTTTCCTTTTCACCTTCAATTTCTTTTTTATGCTTTTCTTTTTCTCTGTGTTTCAATTTATGTTTTTTTAATGTTTTACCCTCTTTATCTATTTTTTTCAGTGTGCAATCTGAATTTTCAAAAGTTGGACTATGATCTTCATCCTTTATTTTGGCATTTGATTTTTCACCAAATTCTAAGTGGAAATCTTTCTGATGTTTGCTTTTTTCTTTATGCTTACAAGATTTTACACTTGAACTTTCTGGCAAGAATTCAGGTTCTGTGTTATCATAACGAACAAGATCAGACTGTAATGACATTTCAGAACTTCCTGGTGATAAACATGTTTTAGTATGTTCTTGTTTTAGTGGTGTTGACTGCTTTTCACTTAGTCCACAAGAATGTTTTGGAGATTTACCAGTGGAAATATGAAATAAATGTAATGAAGTATCATCTTTTGGGCTAAAAGATTTCCTAAAATTCCCTTCTTCTCTGGACTTGTCTGAGCAATCCAGTGCAGTATTAACCATCAAGTTTGTTATTCTGGTATTTTCCTTTCCTTCTTTTTCTTGCTTCAGCTCTTGGTTCTCTTTGTTTTTGTTTTGGTTCTTTAATTTTCTTTTAACTTTGCCTTTTGGTTTGTGTTCATTTGAAACTACATATTCCTTTTTGGTTTGTAGATCAGAATTTGATGTTTCAGGGACAGAACATGAAGTAGAAGTCTTTTTATTCTGAAGAATTTCTTCATCTGAACTTTCAGAACTTGAATACAAAACCCTAGATGGCTTCTGTTTTTTACCTTTAAATGTTTTATGATAGAAAGCTTTTTCCTGTTTTGAAAATATACTATTCTTTTCTACTTCAGAGTCATTCTCTTTTCGTAGTTCTTTCCTAAGAATATGCCTATCATCAATCATTTTATTTACTTCTTCATCATCATCATCTTTGAACTCATACTCATCAAGGGCAGATGGAAGAGGTGCTTTACTGGGAATTATTTGTTTACTTTCACAGATGAGAGAGTCTTTCTCGGTTTCAGAGTCAATATTTTCATCCACACTGGAAGGATTTACAGACCGAGCCTCTTCAGAATCTAGAACAAGAAAAAAAAATCTGTTATTGGCCAAAAGACAACTATCAGGAAAAAAGAATGAGAGAAAACCATAACATACACAGTAAATATTTCAAACAATTCAAAAGAAAAAAATTTCACTTTTCTGAGTTTCCATGTATTTTATCTCTTGCATTTAAGCTTATTATTATTAATTCATTTTCTTATTAATTGTATTTGGTTATTATATGGGTTTCATCTTCAAGGAAGGTTTAGATCACAGAAGGGTTACAATGAGGGCTGCAGAGGATCATTGGTGGGGGAGTCTGGTATGGGGGATTCATGGGAGGAAGTTCATCTGCATATACATGAAAGATATATAAAATCGTTCAAATGATCAAGGGATGGAGCATGGTCACGGTGGGTAGACAATCACTCAATAAATGAGGGACTACTGAATTCCCAGCCTGGAGGGCTCTGCCACATTCTCCAAGGGAGCAGCAACAGTCCCCCGAGTGCAGGGGCAGTGTCTGGTTAAAGAGAATGGTCCACCAATGGGTTCTTGTTATTGACGTCTAGCCTTACGAGTCTTTGCTCTTGTAATTGAAACTTAGCCTACTGTTATGGGTGCCTAAGGGTTGCCACCTGAAAGCCTCCTTGTTGCTCAAATGTGGCCTCTCTCTAAGCCAATCTCAGCATACGAATGCATTACCTTCCCCCCAGCATGGGACATGACTCCCGGGGATGAGCCTCCCTGGCAACGAGGGATTAATACCAAGAACCAACTGGCAATACGACTGGAAAAAGACCTTGAATAAAAGGGGGAAAAGGTAAAGACAAATGAGTTTATGTGGCTAAGAGACTTCAAAGAGAGTCGGGAGGTCATCCCAGAGGTAACACTTATGCACACCTCAGTAGGATCTCATAGAACACCAAAGTGGATATCACCCTACACAGAAGGGCTCCTGAGGGCTCTGGGGACACCCAGGTCCTATATAAGGGGGGATAGCCCCAGAGATTGATGCCTTATCAGTGGGCTCTACTTTGGAATCTGTGCTCCTGAGAGTGACAGAGTTAGAATCAAATAAGTCCTCCCTGCAAGTGGTCCATCAGTCCCTCCTATTCAAACCTATATTTGATGCTGGAGTTTGTAGGTGTACTTCCAGAGACCGGAGCCTCTGGCCTGCCCATGTGCCAGCTGTGCCTGGAATCTTGGTGGAGCTGCAACTCCTACTTTACAGCTCAATGGACTCACCTAAGTCACCTGGTAAGGAGACGATGATGGACAATGGCCATCCCAGGGAATGGAGAGAGCCTGCAGCTGCAGGAAGGATAATCCCATCCACCATATCCATGGGATATAAGCCTACTTCACTTGGAGGTGGAGTGGACATCACCATCCCAGACTCCTCAGGATTGGGGGAAGAGATATGGACTACAGTGGACTTAATGGTATTCTGTTGTAGATATATTATGATTCAAGCAGTGGAAGAAATTATAACAGTGAGGTGGAGCCAGTGGCCACTAGATGCTTTCGAGGCAGGGAAGGGTAAAGCAGTTGTAATACAGGGGCTTTTTTGGGACTTGGGAATTATCCTGAGTGACATTACAACGACAGATATAGGCCATTTTACATCAGCATATACCATGCAGAACTGTGTGGGAGAGAGTGTGGTCTACAATGTGAACTATGGTCCATGCTTAGTGGCAAAGCCCCAGAATGTGTATATCCATTGCAGGTGATGTGCCACACTAATGAAAGATGTTTATGTGGGATGTTATGGGAGGTATGGGAGGTGGGAAACATGGAAATCCCTGTAATTTTTAGGTAACATTTATGTAATCTAAGCATCTTTTAAATATATATATATAAATAACATTTATGTAAGCAAATGCACATTTATATATCATTTTATAAATATTGGTTTGTATTGTGAAAAATTTGATTTTTACCCACAATAAAAAAAATAAAATAAAATTTTAAAAATTTCAGATTTATATGTGAATAATGCAATAGAAATATGTAGGAATTCTGCTACCATGTTGTGGAAATAACTTTATAGAGAATCTATAGAGAAACAGTTTTCAATAAATATATATAAAGAAAGTGCCGCCAGGCATACAGTGCTAGGATGAAAAGATCCCAGTTCCTGCTTCAAGAGGCAACTGCATTCCTATTTGATATGACAATTGCTAAAAAAGGCAGGAAATACTAGGTCTAAAGGGTTAACTTGGGAAAGTCTGCTTGGGAGAAATGGAGAACTTAGGAAGGCTTCCCAGAGAAATAAGTAGTGCTGAAGGACAGTGCTACTAAGCTGTCCTACGCATAACCACTGCTGTGGGAACTGGGGTTGGCAGTTTATACCTAAACCCATCAGGTCTACCACAATCTCTCCCTAGAGTTAACCAAAAGCAAAAAAGAACTCTAAGAAGAATGCTGTTTCCCATTAACTTTGGGAGGATGCAGCCTCTGAAGGCACGTGGTCTTTCTCACTCTTGTGGTCCAGTATGTCATGGCTGGCCCCCTTTTTGGGCCTGCTCACCACCATCTTCTTTATCCTTTTAGTGGGACCATGTATCTTCAAAATTCTAATTAAGTTTATTAGTCATACGGGGTGTTTTTTCATCCAGTTCCAACCAGGATGTCAGACCAGTCTTCCCTCAACCACAACAGAATAGCCAGAGAGATTTACACCCTGTCAGGCAGGGACCACTGCCCAGCAGGAAGTAACTACAGAAGAATGACTATCGCCCCTCAGCGACCCCTTAAGAATAAGAGCGTGAACTCTCTGTGGGGGGAAGTTGAGGCAGGTTAGTACAGGGAAACGAGAAGATGAGCCACAATATGGCCAACAGACAACATGGCCACTAGACCTGGCCTCGAGGTCCAATTGGGACTCTTTCTGGGGCCGAAGAGAGGCCCCGGATATTCCAAACTGGCCTCACCACTAGCCCCCCACCATTGGTAGAGTAACCAATAACAGCTGGGGCCCCTCCCCTTAGCATTAACAAGGGGAGGAATAGTTAATAGCTTAAAAGTTGACCACACAAGCTAAATCTCGCTTTCTTTGCCTGGAGGAGTCTGCATCAAATCTCAGTGCGTATTTCCATCCTTCTCTACCATTTCTTAGCAAGGTCTGTTCTTTCCCACCATTTCCCAATAAATTCTTTTTACTGGTCTAACTTAAAAAAAAAAAGTAGTGCTGAAGCTGAGGGTTAAAGAATGTATAGGAGACATAATGAGAATGTTTTCTCCTGAATGATAACAAATATATAATACTAACATAGGGTGTTAATAATTGGGTGGGTAGGGGGAAAATACACCAAATGTTAAGATGTGGGCTATAGTTAGTAGTACTATTTTGACAATGCTCTTTCATAGTTTGTAACAAATGTTTCATAACAATGCAAGGCTTTGGTGGTAGGAAGAGGTATTGGAGCCTTGCATGATGATATGCATGTTTATTTTATAAATTCACAAATTTTACTATACATTTACTGTTTACTATATATTTATGTTCATGTATGAATGATATACGTCAATAAAATTTTATTTAAAAAAAATGTACAGGAATTTCAGGCAAGATTTAAGGGCAAGAAAATAACAATTATACAAAAAAGCAGCTCAAATCACAGTATGTATACAATTTTATATTTGTTTTATCATTTAATAGATTGTGGACATTTTTCTTTGAAGTTACATTTTCTTGATCACTATTTTTAATGGCTGCATATTACACTGAACTATTATGTAATCATTTAAACTGATTCCTCTCCTGAGGGGACATTAGAATTGCTTCTAATGACTTGATATTACAGATGTATTACTATTATCATCAGATAAAAATATTTTTTAAAAGTTCGCTAATTTCATAGGCATAAAATGGTATCACAATTTTGTTTGATTTTTTTGATTACTGAACTGGTGTAGCCCATTTTTCCATGTAGTTCCTTCCATGTAATGTCACTTTAAATTTACTTAGTCGATTTTCTTCTGGTCTTTTTGGGGGCAGGGGCTATGCTTATTAATATATTACTTTAATTATATTATACATATACTCTTAGAATATTTTTCACCCAACAGTGCCATCATAGTGCTTACCATTTTTGAATACACACATTAAAGGTTTAAATGCAAATTCTTTTAAGGGTGCCACACACATATGTATATTCTGAGAGGCATGGGTTTGTGTTCTGAAGGAAGGTAATTAAGCAATACTCTCCAATGCAGACGTCTTTTTCCCCCTAACTGCTCATTTTGAAAGATCCTACTTTTAAAAGGGGAAAAAAGTAAATATTAAAATAACTAAATAAGTTAGCATTATGATAGATAAAGCCAATGATGAGAATTTTAAATAACATAGGTAAAGGATAACTCATCAGGTTCATTCTCCTGCTAACACAAGGCAGTACACTGTCATCTGCAATGGCCTTCATTACTCTGAGTCTGGTGTGTGGACGTTCAGCAAAAACCACTCCGCTCAATTATGCCATTCCAAGAGTAGATAAGGCCAAAAGTAAAATCATTTTTCTTCTCTAAGTATCCCCAACCTTTCTCATCTACTCTGACAACCCAGGACAACCTGGTCTTGGAATAGTGGGGAAGGAACTAAAAATGTTTGCCTCATCTTTCGTAAGATGATTGTTATAGTGAAAAAAATCACTGAAAATCTCTAAATTCTCAAATTTCTGTAGTCTGAAATGGTCAAGGCTACCATATACTGTTATTTCCAACTTTATTCTAAATTAAATCTCTAGTGTTCATTTCTTCACTAAATTTGAATATTTAAAAACTATATGAAACTACTTCTGACAAAATGCTCCTTTAAAATTTTCTAATGTGTATTATCTCTATTCTCAATAATCTTATTTGAGACACAAGGAGGGAAAATATGAAATAGAAAGTTTAAGCAATCACAAAAACATTTCATTAAATTTTTCATTAAAGCATTTTTCCTTCACGAAAAATGCAAAATAATTAAATGGCACTTTATTGATTAAAAACATTTCATAAATTTGGAAGCTGCTCTTAAACATCTCAAAGTACTTTCAGATATTTGCAATTTTAAAAATAGCTCTGTTATTGGAGATCTCTATTGTCCTTAGGCTTTACTTTTTTCCGATTGAGCCTACCATAAATTTCCATCCTTTCTTGTATGCTATCCAAATGGAGGAGCAACCAAAACAGTGCCGTCTCCCTTGCATGCACTGTCTTCCACTCTTTGGAAGATCTTTTTATAACTATAAAGTAGGCTAATAGAACAACAAGCATGAAGTATTTGCTGTGCTTTACCAGGAGTCTTATTTTTTTTGGTGGCTTAAAATCTCAGACACTAAAACCTCAGTTTCATAGTAATGTGAACGCTAATGCAGAGACAGCCTTATATAAAAAATACTTGTTGGTGAAGTGTCTTTATGATCATGTATTTGTTAACAAATTAAATTCTTACAAAACTGAAAAAAAGTATATAAAGTAAATCTCTCCTCCAAAATAACCAGCAGAGAGAGTTTTGACTTCTCATGTTGACATATGACAAAGCAATTACATTTCACATGCCTAATAAGAAAGCCAAAAGAGGGTGGATTTAAAAACAATTGTTTGAAATGTGTGTGTGGATACCAAGAAGCCAAAGGACGGATCATGCCATTTATTAAGCTACTGTCTCTCGGCTCTAACCTACCATTCTGTATTTAGCTTTGAGATGCTGGGTCTGGCACCCTGAAAACCACATTTCTGCTTTGCTAGTGGGCACTAGCCAATACTGGGTACTGGAGGGAGATGGCAGGGATATGGGAGGAGGAAACTTGCTCCTTCCTTAGTTTCCCGTGGATTTCCTGTTCCTGGGGGTATCACACTTGGTAGTAGCTGAGCAGTTCTCAACTTTTCCTGAGCCAGTCTCAATCTGCCAGTGCCCCTCTTTGGAGTTTGGGTCCCAACCAGTCTCATGGAGTTTCTCCTCCACGCTCAGACACCCAGCAGCAGCCAAGCAGCATCCCCTCCTCAGAGGTCTGAGATTCTGCAATACAGGACCCTTCCTCCAAACTTCTAAGTTTTAATAAGTCTAAACTCTTCCCTTTGTTTCCCTAGCCCTATGGGTAGGAGCAGCTGTCTGTAATTGCTAACTCTGTGAAAACTTCATGTTCTCTCTCGTTTTGCTTCTTCAGTTACCTAGCTAATAATCCTTTATATAATTTTTTCTCTCTGTTCAAATAGTGTAGTTTCTGTTTCTTGATCAGACCCAAACTGATCTAGTTCTCCCTCTTTATTCAAGAATCCTCCCATCACAGTTGTCTTGCCTTCTCTATAAGCCTTTCCAGGTAAACTTACACGTACCCAGTTTTTACCACTACCTATTTACAGCTTTCAATCAAGCAATATGAAATGTAATAAGAACAGTTTTGTGTGTCCCTTTATAATTATGCACTCATCACCTCAAGTAATTTACCAATCTCTCCTCCAGACTGTCAGTTTTTAGAGGACAGGGACCATGTCTAACCATCCATGTATCCCTAGTAACTGAAGCAACACCTGGCATTGAGTAGGTGCCTAATAAAGGCAGAAATTTTTAAAAAATTGTTTTGATTATATTAATGATTTTACATTTTTAGGAAACTTAACTCCTATTCTGTTAATGCCTGATATGGGTGATGATGGTAAAAACTAAATATATCAGACCCTAAAGTTAATGAACTTATTAAATCTAGGTCTCTACCTCCCAATTCTCTGAGACCCAAATGACTAACCGGAAACTTCTTGGGCTCCTCTCAATCACATTACACTCAGAATTGAAAACATTTAACTCATTCTTTCCCTTCCAGAACTGCATCCTCTTGCTGCTTAAATCCAGTATTCCCTACCTCTGACATAATCAATCCAGTTACTACTACTTAAAAAGCTGAGCCACTTCAACTCTCTCAATCCCTCAATTTCTAAGCTAACTGCTCAGAATTTTTATTTCTGGAATATCTCTTAAATCCATCTTTTTTATACTCCTATTGCCACTGTCAAAGATCAGGTTCTCATCACTTCTTACCTAGATGTACAGAATAATCACCTGAAACCAAAATGTGGCCAGCACTACAGATCATATTGAGTGGGATGGTGACCACTTACTTAAAATAATAGTTCTGAAGACAGAGAATTGGACTAGAGGCAGCAGTAATTTTTCTTTCTTTCTCATGAGAAAGGGCACACACCCAGGCTAATAGAAGCGGACAAATGTGTGTGATCAGTGTAAGAACAAAGATTATATAGTTCCCCTGAGGCAATGTCCCATTTCCCTCCCTCCCCAACCTTACCCATCTCCCACTGGCTGGGAGTTGTGGGCTTACAATCTTAAGCACATAAACTAACCCAATCACAGAGTGACGCATTTACTGATGCTGCGGGGAACTGAGCTACGTTTTGCTTGTGTGGGAATGTGGGGCGTAACTTGCTGTGATTACGACTTGAACAAGAAGGAATGTGGGAAGGTGAGAAAAGGGAATTCAGTTTGAGAAGAGACTACCTTTTGTTCCATTTCTCTCAATATCATGTCTCTTCTTACCTGAAGGCTCCTGAAGATGGTATACAACACTTAAAAATCTGGCCCACCATCTCCAGTAATTTGCTAGGCAAATAATATTTGATCTTCATAACAGTTGTATGAGACAGGTATTATCACCATTTAACAGATAAGGAAACAGATTTAGAGCCCTTAGGTAGCTTGTCCAAGGTTACCTCAAAATTAAGGGATTAGCCTAAGGTGTTTTGTCTGATTCAATTGTGTTCTACACTGCCTTCAATCTTCCATTCCTCCTTGCTACATACAAACAAATTAGCCATACTGGTATACCACAGCCTCTTCCAAACTTCCACGCCTATTTAAAATTGTGGATTCTGATCAGTTGTTATTATTTTCCCTCTGCTTAACTAGGAGATATTTTAGATTAGTGGTCAAGGAGAGTGTTAGCTCATGAATTTATATAGAGGAAGGGCTTAGGGGTAGTAAATAATCTCTTGTGGAGAAGATGTTGGGGACAGGATTTGTGTTGAGGCTGTTGTTTGTGTTGGTATTTACTTAAGTTATATCTTTATCTGCAGTGGTTGGGAAAGAGATAAAGTTAAACTCTCAGTCACACCTTGGGAACACCACTGGTTTAGAACCATTCCAGGGAAGTGGATGTGGCTCAAGCAACTGAGCTCCAGCCTACCACATGGGAGGTCCCGGGTTTGGTTCCCAGTGACTTTTTTTTTTTTTTTTTTAAATCCTTTTATTATTCTTTTTTAACAAACGGCCCCAGGGAGAGGGGACCAGGGGAAGGGAGAAGAGGGGAAGCAAGGCCCCAGCCCCACAACCCCTCCCTACCCACCCCTTTCCCCCTTATATATTTATAATCTATATACAAGCCCCGGGGGGAAGGGGGTCCCAGTGACTTTTGGAGAAGATGAACAAGTTAGAGATCTGATGCGATGGGCAGGCGTGGTAAGCTGATGCAACAAGACGACGCAACAAGGAGGAACAAAGAGGAAAGATAAGGAGCCACACAACAAGGCAACCTGGCGCTTCTCTCCCATGTGGGAGGTCCCAGGTTCAGTTCCCGGTGCCTCCTAAAGAGAAGGTGAGACACAGAGAGCACACAATGACTGGGCACAGAGAGCAGGCAGCAAGCACAAACAATTGGGGGTGGGGGGATAAATAAATAAATCTTTAAAACAAACAAACAAACAAAAACAACATTCCAAAAGGTGTGATTTTTTTTCTTTTTTTCCTCCCTGTTATTCTGATCATCAGGGTATGGGAGGTCCAAGATTGTTCATTTCCTAGAAAAGGCAAAGGGGCAAAGGGAAGGCTATCTGCTCCACAATATATGCCCAATGCATTCTACCTACTCTACATGAATAAGGGCTTTTAAAAATATATATTTATATACATATACGCATGCATACGTATTTATATATTTATACATACCCACACGATTTACCTTCCTGAAAGCCCATAAAAAGTATACTACCTTAATTAACCTTGTACCTGTCTAAATCTATAGCATCCAGAAAAGGAATTTAGGGGTCCTTGGGGGAGAGTAACATCCACTAAGGTAGCGTTAATTTTCTGCTTCTGTTTTCCACATTATTCAATGACTACTTCAAATATAAGTCTGTGTCTTATACTTAGTGACTTCATAATGCCCAGCATATAGTAGGCCCTTAATATTGACTAAATTTACCAGTAGGGAGTTTTATAACCATATCAAGACATCAAGAAATCAAATTTAAATATGGTTGGATGGCAGAAAGGGTTAAAAACATCAAATACAAATTTTTTCCATTTTACAATTTTATACATTATACTGGTAAAACCTGATGTTGCCACTAACTACTGTCTGGCTAATTCACTGCTAATGTTTTCTCCAAATTTGGCAATCTGAAAAGTTGGCAAAACTGTCACCCACATGCCATTAGTTTCCTTATCACCTGCCAGGTGGAGCATATATCTGTGACTTAATTTGCCTTACAAGCAATCCTCAGCTTTCATATAACCTGCCCTTTCATACATTATGCACTGATATACCTATCTTCCTACATTGAACTCATACTTTTATGCACCAGCTGCTCGACTTTTTTCAGTCAGCCAAAAGTTTATAGCACTATCTTTACATAGTGGTGTTTGTATAATATTTTAAATATTAATGCAATGTGTTTCTACTTTATGTAAATGTAAAAATGATAATTGTTAGATGTGAAGGAAATTGTGGAGGAAAAGAAAATTACAGAACATATGAAATACTACATAGTCATAGACTGTCAACATTTTGAGAAGCAGTGATGAAAAATCATTTAATTAAAAAAACAAAAAAGAATTACTTTCATCAATTAATTATAATACACAGACTTCATTTGGGTTCTGACTTTGAAAAAATTAAGAAAAAAAAAAAAAACTTGGAAAAATGACCAGATATTTGATAGTAATAATTACTAGTTTAGGTATGACAATAGTAGCGTGACTACATTTAAATAAAAAAAAATCCCTATCTTTTAGAGATATCATACTGAAATATTTTCCAATGAAATGACTCAAAACAATGAGGTGGGGAAGAATGGAGAGGGGTAAAATGAGCTTGACCATGAAGCGGTAATTATCAAAACTGGGTAATAAGTACATGTGGGTTCATAATAATATTTTATTTTTGTATATATTTGAAAATTTCTATAATAAAACATTACCGCAATAATTTGCTTACAATTAAAGTTTAATCTAAGTTTTAAATAATGACTACATTATGCAATGTATAAAATAAACCAAACCCAAAACTAGTATTTATACTACAATGAAGGATTTTTATAATTTTCGTAATTTTCTGAGTACAAAATCATTAACATGTAGGCATTTTTTCAGGAATACATTATGTATGAAAATGTATTCTTTCATTAAGGATTTTTTTTTTTTTTTTTTTTTTTTTTTACCGGGAGGTACCGGGGATCGAGCCCCGGTCTCTCCATATGGTAGACGGACGCCGAACCTCTTGAGCCACATCCGTTTCCCATCATTAAGGATTTTAAATTTGTTAATGGTAGGCTTGGGGCAAAAAAACAAATTAAAAATTCAACTAATTTATTTCATTTTCAGCACCCTTTTTATTCAATAGCAAGTGCTATGTTCAAACATAATGAGGAAGAGTGTAGTGTTGGTACAATTCATAATAGGAATGAAATCAAATAAATGTATATTAAATTCATTTTGAAGTTATACATTGCCATCTGGACCATCTGATTCTGAAATCTCCATATTCAACCATAATCAGCATGGTGTAGTGGAAAAGTACAGAGGCTCTGACATTAGTCCCAGTTCAAATCTTTGCTCTGCTACTTAATAGATCAGTAATCTATTAATAGGGATAATACAGGGTAGTTGTGAGGATAAAACAAGCTAATTTTTGTAACGTGCCTGGCATATATCTGGCATATATGATGTATGTGATAAATATTAATTCAGGCCTAGAAAAAGAGGGAAACTGAATCGTGTAAATTAAAAACATTTAAATAAAATGTGTGTTTACCATCAACTACTGCCAAATTCAATACATCACATATGCTAGTTACAAAGGCCGAAGTCTAAACCCATAACTTATCATATTTGCTTAACTTTGTACCAGAAGATTTGAGGGTAAAAAGATTCAAGCTGACTCAGGTCACTTATTTCACTTATCACAGGGTTACAATGAGGGCTTGTGGCCCTTCAGAGTAAGAACAATGGAAATCACCAGTCTTTCAAGTATAAAGCAGACCTTTGTAGAATATAGACTTTTCATTTGTGTGGGGGGAGGCAGACAGAAGAGGGAAGACATAGAGTGAACGAAGGAACAATTTTCTTATAGCAGATATTCCATGTCTTATTGTCTAATGGAATTTATTATTTTATACATAAAGGTACTAGTCATAGTTGACAAGCACTTGGGTAAAGTATATTTTCAGTACTCCTCAAGGAAGAGGGAGGGGGAAATGGAAGTGGGGATAGAGATGGGTGAGGGCACAATATAAATGAAACCTTGTTCATTTTTACTGCAATTTACTGCTACTATGTTAACAATTTTAAGAAGAGTTTCTACAACTTAAGTGGAAGAGAACTTTTTAGAGAAAATTATCCTTGGTGAAAGCATAAAATGAATATATTTATGCATGTCTATAAATTATTTCATTCATTCTTGCATCTACCTTACATGTCCAAAACACTACTATATGATAATGTTAATAATAATTAATTTGCCCATGACCATATAGTTAATAAGTGACAGAGCTAGGTCTTCATACTCAGGTTTCTGACTCCAAAACTGGTATGAACAACCATCATACAATGTTACTTCTGAGTACATGAAAAGCACTGAATATAGTTCAGATGAACTATATAACCAACATCCAGTGAAATGATGTCATAATCTGTGATCTTTCCATGAGCATCCAAATGAATACTTTCTACTTCAGTTTTTATTTCATGATTGTTTTGAGAAAACTCTGCCACAAAAATGGCTTGCAAATGACATTAAATAAGATTGTTATTAAATTACATGTAAAATGTTTTGAATTAAAAAAATAAGCAAAATAATGCTATTAAACAGACCCACCTGCGATTAAAGTTGAATTTCAAATATGAACTTGATATTCTCTATTCTTTCCTTGATTTTAAACATTCACATCTCAGATAAAAAATAATTTGATTTATATATTCCATGAAATAAGATGGATAAAAACATCTCATTCATGACTTAAGTAAAGTTTATAAAGAAAAAAAAGCCATGCCTGACTACCCTAAATGATAATAAACCAGAGAACATGGATTAAATTTTTCATCTTTTTAATGGTAAATACAAA
The DNA here is from genome assembly GCA_026826555.1 of Tolypeutes matacus. Classification (NCBI taxonomy): domain Eukaryota; kingdom Metazoa; phylum Chordata; class Mammalia; order Cingulata; family Chlamyphoridae; genus Tolypeutes; species Tolypeutes matacus. The sequence continues at coordinate 3,104,874 of JAKSZT010053813.1, forward strand.
TGACTTTTTCTATAAAGTATGGTTCTGAATCACTTTAACTGTAAATGTTTAATATGATAACCTTATCTCAGATTTTCACTATTTTTTAAGCTAATATTTATCAATTGCTTTTTCTGTCAGGCAATATTTTACATGCATTCATAAATTAACCTATTTAATTTTTACAATAGCCCCATGAGGTGTGTACTGTAATTTCTACTTCACAGATATGGAACCTGAGCACAAACAGGTTAACTAACCTGTCCAAGACTACAAAGCCAGGGATCAAAACCCAGTTAGTATGGGAGTATTAGAGTCTGACCCTCTCTTTATTAATACGACCACTCAAAAGAACAGAGTAGAAAAGAATTATTTATGTGTTAACACTGTAAAAATCCTACAAAGTCAAAAGCTTTATTTTTTTTTAGTAATGTACATGACTAGAATTTACTAAGCATCCTTTTAACGCTAAGAATACTAAGTAAAAACAAAACAAACTACCTTTACATTGAAATAGTATTTGCTTTATATGCCATTTTTATTCAGAGGTGGGCTAGTGTATAAATTTGTATATGTAAAATCCTAAACTATACTTCTTTAGTGATCTTAATTTATTAAAACTGCTTTTGTTTCATTTACTTTAAAACAGTATTTATTCTTTTATTATAATAGTAAAAAAATAATTCATGTTAGAAAACCTGGGAAAAACCAGACACGGGTAAGGAAGAAAATAAAAGCCACCTATAAAACAATCCCACCGCCCAAGAGAATCATTCTTTATAATTTATTTAAAAGTATTATATGTGATTTTATTTTAATTTAACTAACAGGAATAATAAAGTTAAACAGAATGTCTAAACCTCAGGTCTGTCTTCTTGGCCCTTCTAAATTACCTAACCAGGCACAATCTACTACTGTCATTTCAGAAACCATTCTTTTAGTCTATGAGCTGCCCACAATCATGCCACATTTTAGCTTGTTTCATTTTTAGCCCATGAATTGTTTTTTTTTTTTTTTTTAAAGATTTTTATTTATTTATTCATTTATCCCCCCCCTTGCTGCTTGTGCTCGCTGGGTCAGCTAACCACGCCGTGCGGGCGGGCTTGCCTTCACCAGGAGGCCCCGGAAACCGAACCCGGGGCCTCCCATATGGTAAACGGGAGCCCTACTGATTGAGCCACAGCCGCTTCCCGCCATGAATTGTTGATACAGTTTATTTTCCCTGGAGTTTCTGTCTTTTTGCTCATTCACCAGAACAGTCAATATACATTCATATAACAATATCAGGACACTACTGAGCTCTCAGAATCCAATTCACAAAATATGTGCATTGGTATCTACTCTTTTCTTGATAACATTCTTTACAAACTCCTCTGATATTTTTCTCTAAAATATGCCAACTGCTCATTGCTATTATTCTGCAATTTTTCATCAAAATCCTGGATCAGTCTTCATGTCCTTCTCTTAGATTTGTACTTTGTATCACTGAAAGTAATACACCTGAATAATTTTTCAGAAAAGGGGAATAAAAAGCAATTTTTTCTTTAGCCTTACACTTGGTTGGGAATGGAATTATAGCGTTAAAATATTTTTTCTTGGAATGTTATAACAAGCTCCACCTGTCTTCTAGAAACATAAACATGAAAAATCTGATGCTAGTCTCCTTACTTAGTAACATGCTTCTCTCTGATCCTGAGAGCTTAGGGGATGTTTTATCACTATCCTTGAAGTTGTGATGTACCTACCTAGATGTGCCCCCCCTTTTTATTCCCCTTTGATAAGTTTTTCTTCAGTTATAGCAAACTTTCTTAATGGGAAAAAAAAAAAAAAAAAAATCATCCCAGCAGTTGCTGCTTCTTATAAAATGAATAAATGTATGTCCTGGATGTTTTTTTTTTTTTTTTTTTTTTTTTTTTTTTTAACATTTTTCTCTTTTTTCTTACATGTTTTATATATTGTCTTTCTCCTAGATCTCAAATTAGATCTTCAGCAATGTCCAGACTATTTCTTTTAGTCCTTTATAGAACATATAATTTCAGTAATCACATTTTTAATTCCAAGCAACTTCTTGTTCTCTGATTACTCTTTTTCATAGCAGCCTTTTGTTGTTATTGGTGATGGATCAATTGCCCTCTGTAATCTCCAAGGATACTATGAACTTACCCTTCTGCTTCCTACATTATTTACATTCTCCAGAATCAATTATTCTTGATTGTGCATCTTGGCCTTTCTTTTCTTTCATTCAGTTGATTTTCCTCAAATCTCTGGATTTCTTTTCATATTTATGAAAGAAATATCTGGTTTCTTCAGCAATTTGGGGAAGGGTCTTTATAGCAGGTCTCCCCTAAGTGGGAGTCCTGTTTATAGTGATCTGTAGATATCTCTAATCTCAGTCTTCCAGCTGAGATTGTTCCCTGAACAAACTGACTTTGAGTTTAAGAGATTCTCTGGGGCTTCACAGGGAGGAATGATTTCATAACTTTAACAGGCCTCTCCTATTCCTTCTTTGGGGAGTATGCTCCTTTGTTCTGCAATAGTTCACTAATTACAGCTAATATATTTAAGATTAGTTACATAAATGTAACTGTTATTTATGTTACTTAACCAGAGAAGCAGCACTGAAAAAAATGCACCGGCATTTTAGGAAACAAATCTTTACAGCTTTCTCATCTCTAAATTGAGAAATGTAGCTTAGAGGTAGGGAAATAAAATATTAGGTAATTTATATAGTCTCTTCTAAATATCTATTTCTAAATCACAATTCTCCTGAGTAATAGGTATTTTAATTCTAATTTACTGGAAAAAAGTGGCAATATATCAATTTGGAAATAAGTATGACAGAGAAAACTATATTTTCACTATATTTCTATAGTAGTAGATACAGGTAGGAGAATTAGAGAGTTTAGGGGTAAACTGGGGAGGAAGGAGAATATCAATAGCTGAAAATATTAAGCATAAAAGCAAAACTACATAAGAAAATCAAGTACCACAGCAATCTATGTCCTCAATTAGTTATCATACATTGCCTTTCTACTAAAATATCACTAACATAGAAACTGATTCTATAAAGTATAAATTAATCATATTTTTCCCTCTAAAAATAGGACTGATATCACTACAAAAATTTTGATGTCACTAAAGGAAACTGACAAAATCACCCAGTCTCAGCTAGTCCATAATAAATATATACATTACATGGAGGTCCATTTAACCATGACAAAATGAAACAATTTTCTGCAGACAGGATGATATAACTAAAGCTGAACTCATTCACATGTATACATATATAATTAATACTTTTAAAAGCCAAAGGTTTTTTTTTTTTTTTTCATGGTTCTGCCCAAATATCCTTTATAGAGTTTTAGTCTTAAATATTCAGCAATATCTCAACTACTATAATTATGTGACAGACTCACTTTAAGTTGCCAGGCATTGGTAGAAATTCAGTTTTTAAGGAAAACCATCAAGCTAACATACTTTATACAAAAAACCTATTAGTTTTGATATTTGCAATAAACACTTTTACATTTTTTGGGCAAGTACACTAGAAATTTCTTGACTACTATATTTAAATGAACTTCAAAGAGAATATTTGCCAGACTATTATTTCATGTAACAAAATTTAAAAACTTGTTATAAATATATTCATTTGCAGACATTCAGAAAACATCTGAGATGCAAACACAATTTCTCATTTCTTTTTCTGATATATAAGCAAGTCAAATAAAAAAAGAGAACTTAAGTAATTTTTATAGACACTGCTAAAGAGTGAAGTTTTACTGTTTATGGTAATTTAGTATTCATAATAGCCTTCCTTTTTTCTCCATTTAAAATTTTTGACACACATATTTTTAATATTTCTTCCTCTATAAAACCACTCCACCAAAAACTAAAAACTCTTAAGCTTTGTAACTAGGTGAATATAATTTATCCACATAAAACACATAATAAAATCTGTACTTATTTAAGAGTATTGATTTTCAAAATCAGGAACTGTACAGGTTTTGTCTGTGTAAGATTCAGGTAGAATCAAGTTGGTGATACTAGAAAAGCCCTAAAAACTTAAAATTCAGATCTTTGTGTTTAAAATATACCACATATGTCACAAAGCAGAGGAGTAAAAGCAGTGCATGCAAATTACTATAGTGGAATTTATTTTAATTGGTCGTAAAGTGGTTATGAAGAAAAGAATACCACCCTCCCACTCTCCCACCCCCTGCCTATCATGCTGTGTGCTCAGCCCTCTTGTACACAATGGAAACCTAAGCACTATTTCATTTCTTCTAAGCACTGTTACCACAGGGGAATGTCAAAAATAAAAGGTGCTGAAAATCAAACATGGTAATTTCTAATACTCCACAACTCTTGAAATGGGTTTAATCAAAGAAGCTGCTAACTGTCCTAGTTAAATAAAAGAAGGTTTTAGGGTTATAAAAGGATTGTAATTTTCCATACTAGGCCTAGCCCCTATTACTTAAGGAATACACTGGACGTTATTGAAACATGCCATTTGGGAAACAAGAAGAAAATACTCCTTACATTTTAACTTTATATGTTAATTGGAGGCATCTCTAATCTAGGTATATTAATATGCAAACTTCTTTACTCTATAAAACACTCTATTTAATCTAAATTCCTATATTCAAATTCAAATATCTTGATATATAATTGGATACTATAAACATTCAATATAACCCCTTCCTGTAGTCTTTATATTTCTAAGGCTAAATAGTTTGCTTTGTAACTTCCTAAGATGATGCTTCTTCCTGCTTGTGGTTAACAGTTAACACATCACATAATCCATTTTATTAAAAAATTCTGTTATATTTTGGCTTAAATAATTTTTTTTTGGTTCTCCTTATTAATTCTTTTAATTCCATATATGCATGTACCAACAGTTGTATTTTCATAGTTCCTGAAATATAAAACTGAGGAAATGAGTTTCACAAATGGTGACAATATATTTGTAATATAATTATACAACTTGCTATTTAAACATTGAGAAAATAAAGCTGAAAAATACTGGTCATTTTGTATATTTTCTTGACAGAAATGCGCTCATTAAACATCAGTGGGTAACAATAAATCACTGCCTTTTAAGGAGTTTCCTAATTTCTTTCACAAGAGACTCTCAAAGAAGCTAGTCTATTTATTTATTATGATGGAGCATTTCCTTGGTTAAATTGAAGTATGCAATGAGGAAAATTTACAGCAGCTGCTTAATAAACAAGGCCAGATTACTGGCAAACTAAGCAACGAAAAAGGTGAACAGATATTTAAAGAATGTCTGGCATTTTCAACTTTGTCCACTGGGCACTCTGGTTAAGTAACAAAGTCAGTATCTGCACACTTGCAGCAGAATCTCTACTTTGGCAATTAATGATTAATTAATATTGGGGGGTACTATGTGACAAAGAGTTAACTACTTCTCCATTACCATGATTATGATTTATAAGCATGATCTAGCCCTCTGAATATGACTGAGTTCTCAGCAGGACAGCAAGAAGCAATTATGTATAGCAAACACTATTACTAGGTGGAATTTCTGTACAGGAGGGTAATGTGGAATAAGACCCTGGGAAAAGGGCAGAAGTTGGGGGGGGGGAGGGGATGAAATACAATAGAATTATGCACATTTAAAAGTACCACACATTTGCACCCAAATAAGCTATATTAACCAGGAAATGTATTCCTGCAAATTTGTCATAAATGTCTGACAGGCATGACATAAAACTCTCACTCAAAGTGTAGTCTATGAACTGAAGTCAGTCTGCAAAGTGTTTATTACTGATCAGTGATGAAATAAGGAGCTTGGACCAAAATGGAAAGCAATTATGTCACCAAATACATTGTTTAGTTCAGCTGCCAATTCTTCATAGCAATACTTTTTGAAGTTGTGCATTAATTTACATTCTGGCACAAGCTCCTTATCTTGGGGATTGATAACAAAGTTTGTAAAATAGCCTCTCTGAGTAGCACTGGCATAAAGTACAATGCATAATGGAATAAACTATAATTTAGAAAGCTACATATATAAGATCTTTTTTATTTATTCAAAATTTATTAGGTTCTGAAATTCATAGTCTTGGTTGTATTTTCTAAATTGCTGCACTTAAAGTGTATCTGTCACACGGATGACAAATTATACCCATGAGGGGTAATGATACCATCAGGCTTCATACATAAAAACATCTATGGGCAGTTAAATTATTAAGTTCTGAATTTAGATCGGATGAAGTTTGATAAACTCATGTAAAGGACCTCATGTAAATTAAGCAACAAATTTTGGGTATTTTCATCAGTCTTTTCCAGCAACTCCAAAATTTCTGTATGATACTTACTGATGATTTTTGCATCATTCCTTGAGGGACTTTGATCAAGCAATAATTCAGGCACATTCACCATGTGGAAAATAAATATTCTGAAAAATCAATACATAGCCGATGAACACATGAAATAATCAAAATCAATGAAAATCAATAAGGTTCTAGAAACTGTGTTCCACTCTTAATTAAACATGTAAGTTCAAGTAAGATACCTCTTTTCTACCAGGGGAAAAATGTGTGGTAGCACTTCTTTCTAATGGACAGTTTATAACAAAAGCCGCTTTTCAACTACAGTTTTCTGAAGACAGCAAAACTAAAGAATCTATAGCCATAATAAGTAACAGCAGAACTAAAATACCGTGTAGAAACACTTTCATTTTCAAATCATGGTCTGGGATACAGAGCTATTTGGAAGTCCTCACCACATAGATGGTAGTTAAAACTGTGAGTGCAGGTGAACTTCATCTGGGAGAACACGTAGCATGAGAAGAAGCTCAGAGAAAGTAAAATCCTGGAAAAACCCTTACAGAGGTATGTGGGCAGGGAATGAAGAAAAAGCGAAGATGCGATTCTAAAAAGAAAGTATGAAGGAACAGTCTGGGAAGCTGGATGAATGCCAGGAAAGAGGTATGTCCCAGAAGCCATTGCAGGAGAATTTTAGGAAGACTGGCCAATAGCGTCAAATTCAACAGACAATGAAAAGACAAGCACTAAAATACAGCCAAGGGATCGAAGATCATTTGTGACCTCAGTAAAAACAGATCTGATTAAGTGGTAGAAATAGAAGTTAATCTACAAGGCACTTTAAAATAGCTTCGCTGCGAAGGGAAGGCCATAAGGGATTAAACAAACAGGGAGCAAGACCACATTTTGTTGAAAGAGCCTGGTATATTTACATGTACAAAAATATTATCACATGGCTGTGTCCAGTTCTACGTCCCTTCCCTGCACCAAGCCCTCTCCTACCCGCCACTCCCCTGTAACATATGCCTTGTTAAGAGCCTGGTATTCATCCTGGTATAAGTTCTCCCCTATTTTGCTCCATGCTTATAAAATCTTACACAAATCTATGTACATACATAAACATAAATATAGGTTTTGAAAACTACTTGTTCATTTTACAAAAATGGGGTATTATGATTAATTTATTCCTCTTGATTTTTCTCACTCAGCATCTTATCAAAATCTCTCCAAGTTAACATTAAGATGTACTTTTTCATGTGACAACCACCATCAACTTTTGGCTCGTACTGCCCTATCTACAACTCCATTCACCCCACCACTGTAGTACTCTGAAGTACATCCCATTCATCATATCATTTTATCCATAGTATTTCAGTATGTATCTCTAGAAGATAAGGGCTCCTGTATTTCATTAGTTGTTTCTAGACTGTTTTTCAAAAAGACTGCTACAATTAAAATACATCCCATCTCATCCCTTCTCATATTAGGTAACCACGTCAATTAGTTTTTAGTTTACTCTGCTATAATTTCTTTTTTGAAAATGTAATTATACACACACACACTGTATTAAGTCAGCCAAAGGGGTGCTAATGTGAAATACCAAAAATGGGTTGGTCTTCATAAAGGGTATTTATTTGGGGTAGAAGTCCACAGATACCAGGCCATAAAGCTTTAAGTTTCTTCTCTCACCACAGTCCATTGCCACGTGTTAGAGCAAGACAGCTGCTGGCGTTTGCCAGGGTTCAGGCTTCTGGGGTTCCTCTCTTCCCGGGGCTGCGTTTCTCTCCGGGCTTAGCTCCTGTTTCCTCCACAAGGTCAGCTGTAGACGATCAGGCGAATGGCTTGCTTCTCTTCTCCTGGGGCCTTCTTTCCAACATCAAAACTGCTTCTCAAAAGACTGCTTCAACTTTCCTTTGCCTTGCCTTTTATATTCAATTCCCCACCCACCAAGGGGTGGGGCTCAACGCCCTAATCCTAACCTAATCATGCCCAGATTAACAGATCAGTTTACAAGCATGATTCAATTATATTTTTGGAATTCATAATTACATCAAACTGCCACACACACACACTTTTAAATACTTAAATATCTGCAAATATCTTTCTTTTACTCTGAAAAGTGCACAATAACTTGGCCAGGTACAGGATTCTTACGTTGCAGTTCTTTTCTCTCACTAGTTTATATTCCAATGTTTCAAATAAGAAGTCCAATGCCAATATGACAGTATTTCTTTGTAGGTAACTTGTTACTTTGGGAGCTAAGGAATTTTGTCAATATACATCTAGGGTTGTGTGTGTCATTTCACCTAGAGCTGACTTTTACAATTGATACTATGGTTTCCTTCAGCTCAGGAAAATTTTCTTCTATTATTTGTATAATTATGCCTAGCCTACATCTGTTTCTTTTTCTCCCTTTTAAATTGCCATACAAGTAATTGTTATTCACATGTTAGATTTGTTAGGTCTCCTAAACCTATGCCCTAAGTCTTTTATTTCTTCTTCCATGATTCATCCTCAGTATTTTTGATCTATGTTGTGAGGATTCATTTTACTTGATTTTCCAATCTAATAAAGTCTCAAAAGTGGTCATTCCCCCCACTTCAGTTCATCTACTGAGTTGTTTGGTTGCTGTATTTGAATTTTCTTAAGTGCTCATTTTTGTTGAAGTTGTTTCCTTTAGTAGTTTTATTTGGCTGGGCTGTTTGTTCAAAATTAATCATTTTCTTGGGTTTCTAGACAACTTTGGAGGGTTGTTACTTTTCTTCTTTGGCTGGCTACAAACTAATGTTAGAGTAGTCCAAGTGGCAGTTCACCTGCAAGTGGAAGCAAAGTGGCCTTCACCCTGTGGCTGCCAGTTAGCAGCAAAGGCAGCAGGGGTAAGCCTCCCTGTTCTCTGATACTAGGTCTTTTGAAACTTTCCCAGCCTCAGGGTTAGAAGAATTCAGGTTACAAATTGAGCTATTCCTTGGATTTATGGGAGTTGGAGAGTACTGGGGCATAATCCCTAAGGGTCAGCCCCTAAACCCCAATTCAACAAAGATTTATTGAGCAACGTCTATGTGACAAGCATTTAAGGATTTTACATTTACTGGAAGGTGAAGAGGTGAGAGCAGATACTAAAAGTTACCCTTTACAATTTTGCCTATATTTTCAGCTCCATTCATGAGCATTACTTCCTCCAAATACTGATGCCAGCCACTTAAGCAACATCATATTTTTCTCTCCTTACCTTATCTCCTCTCCCAATGATTAGTTCTGCTTTTGGATGAATGAAAATTTAGTGGAATCTAAGTGAAATAAAGGAACCATCACTGTTGCTGCTGCCTTCTCGAAATCATGAAAACTGTATCAGGCTTTCCCCCTAACATATACGAATTTCTTAGTATTAAAAAAATGAATTTACAAAAATCCTGAATCTTATAAATGCCATTTACCTTGATTGACCTTTGTATAAAATCCTTCATACAAGAACAAATCACCTATTAAATACATGTTTAATATTTTAGTGTTGTCCATTTAAAAACATTTGATATGGCCTTTTTAGTCATTTTAAATTTTTTTCTATAGGTTGTCATTTTTGTTCTCTCTTCAATATACTTTATCTGTTGAGGAACCCAAGCTCTCTGGGTTCCCCTACAGTCTGGATTTGTCGACTGCATACTCTTGGGGGCATGTAATATTTTCTGTCTTCCTCTTTTTTCATTTAATGTTAGCACCTGTTGATGTGCAATAATTAAATTAATTAATGGGGGTTGCAAAATGGTCATATTTTAATTTTTGAAAAATTTCAAACTAGATTTTTTTTAAGGAAGATAAGTACACAATCTGAGACATGGATTGCAGACCGTGATACAGGGTGAGACCTGCACATATCTATAAAAAGATACTTCTCCTCATCTACTATAAGGTTACCCAACAATGCAGTTTATACAGCAAGGTCAAGAAAAATAATTCCCTTTATTTACCTAATTTTTATAACTGGTTCCCTGTCATCCTCTGAAGATGACAAATTAACTTAAAAAGTTATTCTACAAAAAGTTAAACATAGATATGATCTGGCAAGACCACTCCTAGGTATGTACCCCAAAGAAGTGAAAACTGGGACTCAAACAGAAACTTATACACACCAATGTTCATAGCAACATTTCTCATAAAAGGTGGAAACAACCCAAATGTCCTTTAATAGATGAATGGATAAAAAAAAATGTGGTATATACAAAGAAAGTATGGTCTGTAAAAAGGAAAGGTATTCTGATACATGCTACAACATGGGTGAATCTTGAAAACAATATGCTAAGCGGAAGAAGCCAGACACTGAATGCCTCATACTGTATGATTCTATCTATATCAAAAGTTCAGAGTAAGCAAATCCATAGAGAGAAAAGATTAGAGGTTATCAGTAGGAGGAGGCAATGAAAAGAGTTAATGCTTAATGAGTACAGAGCTTCTAAATGGGGTGATGAAAAATTTTGGTAATGGACTGTGGTGATGGTAACACAATATTGTGAATATAATTAATGCCACTGAATGGTACACTTAAAACTTGTCAAAGTAGAAAATTTTGTTATATATGCTACCACAATTAAAAAATATATCATAATCAATTCATGGATTTAAACATATCTGATAAGTTTCAAATCACTGCAACTAATACCCTTTACTGAATCTCTCAAATCATTCCATCTTTGGCTAGGGGGCATCTACTTCAAGTTGTCTCCTAAGGTCTTTACCAAGACCTTTCAGAGCTCTGATAGCTTCCTTGAAATCTGGAATGACAAGATATTCCAAGCTCATCTTGTATACTTAGTGCTTCAGACTTGGAATTATCCATTTTTTCCCCAAGAAGCCTTGGGTTTCTTCTAGTATTAAATGTTACTTCAAGACCATAATCTGGGCACTAGGGATGATTATCGTTACTGGTTTAGTCACTGCTTTTAGGTCCTTTCAAATGACAGAGCTAGGAAATGTAAAACAATTCACTCTCTCTCTATATATATACGCACAAACACATATTTAATTTTATTTGAAAAGTATTTCAAATAATTAGAAAAATAAAAAATACTAAATACCATAAACCTTTTGCCCAGATTTGCCCAATGTTACTGTTTTAATTCACTTGCTTCAAAATTTGCTTTGCACATATATCTATATACACACACATTTGTGTATATATATATATTTTTTTCTCTTCTCCTGAACCATGAGGATAAATGACATACATCATGGCCTTTTTTTAAAAGATTTTATTTATTTATTCATTTATCCCCCCCTTGCTGCTTGTGCTCGCTGGGTCAGCCAACCACACCATGCAGGCAGGCTTGCCTTCACCAGGAGGCCCCGGGAACCGAACCTGGGGCCTCCCACATGGTAAACGGGAGCCCTACTGATTGAGCCACAGCCGCTTCCCCATCATGGCCTTTTACTCCCAAATATTTCAGTGAGTTTTTCCTAAGAAATAAGTAATTTCTAAGATATAACCATCACCATAGTCATCAGCTTCATAAATTTAAATTGATCTGACTTTTGTTGTTGTAAAAATAGAACATTCCTCATGCTTATACATACTCAGCTAGGATACTACTACATAAGCGATGTTACATCCTTCTCAGAATATCACATCTGGAGGTACATGATGTATATCTGTCTCTCTTTGATGATGATGTTAATTTTGATCACCCAGTCAAGGTGCTGGATTTCTCCATTACATGATCATTGGTTTTTGTTTACCCGCCCCTCTCTTGCAATGTGAAAAGACCATGCAAATATCCTGTCCTCATTAAAATTCCACCCTAGATCGATGATTCTTGCCTAATCCATCTTTTCAATGATAAGAGTAAAATAATGATTTTCCAACACCTGCAATCCCTCCACATTTACTAGTTGGTCTTCAATATTTTCCCATTTATTTGTCTATTATGGCTATGGGCTGAGGAATTCCTATTTTGTCAATAGTTTATAATTCACTGTTAAACTATTTTGGAGCTCAAATTGTCCTAGATTTGGCCAATGGTAACCCCTTCAAGTTGGCTCCTGTGTATATTATTACATATGCATATTTTACAAATCATGAGTTCACACCTATTAACTTCAACTCTAACAAATTTCCACGGGGTTCTTTCTTGCCTTCTCCCATTCTATATTTACGTGTCCCTTCTCCCACAATAAGAACCTTGGCTCCTAAGAATATCAGTACATTTACTCATATACTTAAAGTGGTTTCAGAATTGCTTTGCCCACACCACCACAACAGAGTTAAGGATTTGTTTACATTTCACCCCCACCTCCTCAGTCCGTGTTCAAAACTGAAGGTATTTTTTTGAATAATGTGCTCATACACTACTTGGATTAGTACTTTCTTTTCCTCCTTCAATATAGTTCGTTTTAGTTCCCCGCACTTTGCATTCTTACCGATTTAATTTTTGAATACACAGGCTATTACCTAGAAGTGTCACTCCATTGTTTCACTTTTACTCCAATTCCCATCCCCTTGAGGGTAACTGGCTTCATTTCTAGTTTGTCCTACTGAAGTTAATTTTTATAATGCTAAACAGAAAAATGTAATTAAAAAATTATTTCCCCTCCATTGTTACACAAAAGGAAGCTATGCTCTATGTGTTCTTTTGCACTTTGCCATTCTCACTTAATAATGTCTCCTGGAAAAGACCCCATATCAGTTCACAGTGATCCAAATGCAAATATAGTTTCCTTAGATATTGCCATATTCTGGGATATGCCATATTGGGTATATAACATTATTCATTCCCATCAGCAATGTACAAAGGGCCTGTTTCCCCATGTCCTCCAAACTTCTGAATTTTTCCCAATCTGATAGGTGAGAAATGATAGGGTGAACAAATGGGCCGTTTTTATAGCCATGGGAGTTGTTTTTCACTTGTATCATTTTTCGATAGGATTTTTTGGATTCCCCTCCCCTCAACTTTTAAAGTTTCCTTATAAACTTTGGATATTAGCCCTTTATTTGTGACATATGTTGTGACTATTTTCTTCCATTTGTCTTTCAACTTTGTATGGATTTTTTTTTGGCATGCAAAAGGTTTTTTGTTGTTTTTCTTTTTTCCCTCTTTTACGTAGTCAAATGCATTAAGCTTTTCTTTTATTGCCTCTAGAGTTTGAGTGATATTAGAATGTCATTCCCTATGCCAAGTTTAGGCAGGAATTCACCTGTGCTTTCTTTAGCACTTGTGTAGTTCTATTTTTCACATTTTGATCTCTGATCCAACTGGAATTTATTCTTGGGTACGGTGGGAGAAAGGTATCTAATTTTATCCTTTTTCCAAATGCCTATCTAACTGTCCTAATATCATCTACTTAAAAAGATTATTTTTGCCCAGTGATCTAAGATACCAACTTCATTATAAAAACAGAATTTCCTATGTATGTGGGTGTATCTCTGGACTTTCTATTCTATTGATCTGTCTATACCACACTATTTTTTTTTTTTTTTTTTTTAGGTACTAGAGCTGGGAATTTAACCTGGGACCTTGTAGGTGGTAAGCCAGCACTTAACTGCTGAGCCACATTGGTTCCTGAGGCAGTTTTGTTTGTTTTGCTTGTAGTTTATCTGTCTTTAGGAGGCACCAGGGACCAATCCCAGGACCTTCCACGTGGGAAGCAGGTGCTCAAATGCTTGAGCCATATCTGCTTCCAAAGCCACACTATTTTAATTGTACATACTTTGTAGTATATTTTACTAATAAAGGTAGTTACTCCTCAGAGCTCTTTTGTTTCAGTATTTTCCTATTTTTGTGTATTTATTTTCCCATATGAATATTAGGATCAATTTGTCTAGCTCCATAAAAAAACCTCTTTGGAATTTTTATTACAATCATATTAAATGTAGAATTTAACTTAGGGAGAAGTAACATCTTGGTGATACTGAGATGTCTTACCCAAGAGCCAAAAAAACATGTCTTCTCATCTGTTCAAGTTTATGTTTGTGTTTTTTAGGAGTATTTTATACTTTTTTTCATATACTTTTTTTTTTTTAAAGATTTATTTATTTACTCTATCCATTTTAAATCCCCCCTTCCCCATTTGCTGTTTTGTGTCCATTCGCTGGGCAATTCTCCGTGTCTGTTTCCTGCCATCTCTTCTCATCCTCCTCCTCCAGTCTTCACCAGGATTCGATCATGGAGACCTCCAATGTAGGAGAGAGGTATTCTGCTGCCTACGCCACCTCAGCTCCTGGCTCCTGGAGCTTTCGGAGCATCTCATCTTGTCTCTCCCCTGTTACGTCATCATCCTGCTGCATGGCCCCTGGGGCCCGACGGCTCAGCTGCACACAGAGCCTGGCAGCCCATGCGCCTTCTATATATATATTTTTTATTTTACTGGGAGGTCCCGGGGATCAAATCCAGGTCCCTCCATATGGCAGATGGATGCCCAAACATTTGAGCCACATCCGCCCCCCTTCATAAACATTTTGAACTTTCTTATTACATTCATTCTTAAATATGTCATCCTTTAAATTGTCATAAATAGGGTTTCCCATTTATTATATCTTCTAAATTGTCATCACTTATGTAAATGAATGTGCTTGGTTTTCACATATTAATTTCCTATCTTGCTACCTTAGAGAAATTATTTTATTGTTGTAGTTTATCACTGATTCTCTAGGTTCTCAGGTATATCATGTCATCTGCAAAGAATGAGTTTTAGTTCTTCTTTCCCTACTTTTATGATTCTAATTTTGTCTTTTCTAGTTTAATAACTTGATTGCCTATAATCTTCAATACAATGTTAAATTTTAAATAATTCTTGTCTTGATCTTGACCTTAATGGGAATGCCACTAGGGTTTCCTAATTAAAGTAGGATGCTGGATTGAGGTATATTTTATCATGTTAAGAAAATATCCATGCATTCTTCTTTTCTAAAGAGATTTTATAAGGAATGGTGGTTGACTTTTTTTTTTTTTTTTTTTTTTAATGGTTTTTCTCCCATATCTTGCTATGGACTAGATCATGTCCCTCCAAAAAAGAAATTCAAGTCCTAACCCTGGTCCTGTGGATGTGAACTCATTTGTAAGTGGAATCTTTGAAGATCCTATTAAGATGACACCAAATTAGATCAGGATAGGCCTTAATCCAATATGACTGGGGTCCTTATAAGCAGAGGAAATTTGGACACAGGGGAATAGTAGGAAGGGACAAAGGAAATAACTGGTCGATAGAGGCAGAGGCTGAGTTATGGATTGCTGGCAAGCCACCACCAGAGCGCTAGACTTCAGGGAAAACATGACCTACCACCACCTTGATTTTGGACTTTTAGGCTTCAAAACTCTAAGATAAATTTCCATTCTTTAAGGCAACTAGTCTGTGGTAACTTTGTTATAGCAGCACTGCAAACTAAGATCCATTAATATGGTGCCTTATATTATATCCCTTTAAGTAACTTTCTGCATTATAGTGAAAACTCTTATGAGAGCATGCCCCTCAATAATGTAAGTCTGAACATAATGAGAGTAGGTAGAGGTCACAAAAGGAAGGGCAAGGCCAGGCAGAGAAACGGAAGCAATGTTTCTGGAGAAACTGGGGTGGAAGAAGAGGATGATTCTATGTATCCTCAATATTTACCTGCCCAATCTCCTGGAATCAGACCAAAGAAATAAAAGCCAACTAACCAGGAAATTTCTATAATTGCTGCTAGAAGTCCTATCCAACCACAGGACATAGAATTGTCACAAAACTACATCTCAAACAGTGAAAGACAGTTTTCCATTGTACACTAGACCACCAAAACTACTGACTGGCTAGTTGTGCAGGCTTGTCATTTCAATTATTTCACAATTATGTGAGCCTGTATTTTACACAATAAAATTTTTGGATTCCAAAGACTGCATTATGGTTGAGTTTTGCTATACTTATTTGGAAGTCACATTAGCCAAAAATTCTACACCAATTATAGAAGCTACTTGAGAGAGGTGGCTAAAACAGAAAAAGAAAAAAACAGTTTAATACAGATTTAGTAATTATGGCAAAATTCCAAGTGCTAGGTCATGTGATCAGACTTCAAAAGATCATTTAATAAGCACTATGATGATATCACTACACACCACAGAATGGCTAAAATTAAGAAGACTTACATCAAATGATGACAAGGATATTGAGCAACCACAGCTCTAATACACTGTTGATAGAAGTGTAAAATGCTACAACACTTTGGAAAATGGCCTAGCAGTTACATCTAAAACTATAAGCAAATCTACCCTATAACCCGACAATTCTACTCTTCAGTATTACTCAAGACAAATGAAAACATATGTCTACAGAAAGATTTGTTCAAGAGTGTTCTTAGCAGCTATATTCTTAGCCAAAAGATGGAAATAATCCCGGTGTTTTTAAGCAAAAGAATGAAAGAATGAATAAACAAACTGAAGCAGAGTCATAAAGTGGAATACTACTTAGAGATAAAAAAGAACTAGTGATATCTGCAACAATATGCTGAGTGAAAGAAATCTTACACAAAAGAGTACAATATTACATAATTCCATTTTTTTGTAAAGTTCAAGAACTTGTAAAAATAATCCATCATGAAAAAAGGTGGTACGGAGGGAATCAACTAGAAAGGGGCATAAGGGAAATATCTAGAGTGATGGAGGTATTCTGTATCTTGATGGTGATTACACAGGTATATACATTTCTCAAAATTCATAGAATGTTATACTTAATAATTGTATAGTCACAGGCAAATAACTATCTAAAAAAAAGAATCATTGGATATAAAATTCTTAGTTGGTAACTGTTTTCTCTCAGCACTTTAAGTATTTCATCCCCAGCCTTCTTGCCTCCCATGGTTTCTGATGAGAAATTGGCACTTAAATATAATTTAGACTCCCCTGTACATACATGCTGCTTTTCTCTTGCAGCTTTCAGAGAAAATCTCCTGGTCCTTTGCATTCAACAGTTTGAGCACCATGCATCTGGACATATTTCTCCAAGCTTATCCTGTTTGGCATTTGTTGGGCTTCTTGGATATGCATATTCATGTCTTTTGCCAAGCTTGGGAAGTTTTCTGTCATTTCCTTGAATATTCCTTCTGCTCTTTTTCTCCTCCTTCTCTCTCTGAGACTCCCATAATGCGTATATTGGTATGCTTGATGATGTCCCACACGTCTTTTAGGCTATTTTCACTTTTTCTCAGTCATTTTTGTCAGCCTGACTCATTTCAATTGTCTTTTCTTTGAGTTCAATGGTTCTTTCTTCTGTCTGCTCTAATTTGCTGTTAACACTCTCCTGGGAGAGCTTCAGTTCTGAAATTGTGGTCAACTCCAGGAGTTCTGTTTGATTCCTTCTTAAAATTTCTATATCTTTACTGATATTCTCACATTGTTCATGCATTATTGTCCTGATACCATTTAGTTCTTCTTCTGTATTTTCCTTCATCTCCTTGAGCATACTGAAGAACGTTTTTTAAAAGTCTTTGTTATGTCCATAGTCCGGTCTTCTTAATTGATTTTATTCTTGTCCTTTGGATGGGCCATCATTTCCTACCTCTTTACTTGTCTTGTAATCATTTGTTGCACACTGTACATATTTATATTTTAAAATGTTAACTGTGGGATTTAGTCCCTGAGCTGCTTCTTAAGTTTCTATCCAGCTAGCGATGACAGATTTTCTTGAATGCCAGGAGCTAATAAAACCAAACAAACCAGTGCTAAAAACATCTTTCACTGTCTATACAAACTGCTTTTGCACTGACCAGTGCTCTCCTTCAGAGTTCAGCACTCCTATCTAGAAGGCAATGCGGAGTGTAGGATTCTCCTTATCTTTTCTGAGCCCTCTCCTGTCCTGGACCTGTGCTTGCTCATGGCCTTAGGCATTCCCCTGTTTACAGGAATTTGAATGTCACCTCTAGGAAACAGACCTCCCTCTCCTTATTGCAGGTTTAAGTCTTTGCCCTGTGCCACCAGACTCAATTGTTTTTTATACTGCTTTTGCTGTTCTAAGATGCTTTTGCCTGGAGGGAAAATTTGGGAATGGGGTGGGGGTATGCACAGGCCAGAGAGGAGTGTCCTAGGTCAGTCTTTCCCAGCTGGAAGGCGTTTAGGCACCTACAAAGGGAGATCCAGCTGGGGAAGAGGTGAGGGAGAAGGCTAGGAGGGTCCAGCAAGGATGCCAGGAGCTTCTTCTATGGCTCTCTGAAGCTGCCAGTGACTTGGCACTGGCACATTAAAAAAGGCCCTTTAACTGTTTTCCATAGTTTTGAAGAAAGGTACCTCTTTAAGAATCCTCTGCTTTACCCAAAGTGAGCTGGAAAAATGGCTGCCCTCAGAGCCGGCCCCAAGCGATCTAAAGTAGTTGATCAAAAGTTGTGAGGCTAGAGGTTGAGTGGAGAGTGACATTCTCCAGTATTTACCATAATTTATCTGCCTCCTCCCCCCTCCTGCTCTTCTCTGGATGTTGCATACTGTTCTACTAGACTCCAGAGTTTCAAAATAGTTGATTTTGACAGTTCCTGCCCATTTAATGATTGTTTTAGTGGAGGGACTGATTCCTGAGCTTCCTATTCCACCATCTTTCCAAAATCTTTTTCACTGATTTTTGCCTGAAATGATGAATGCTTCCAATCAGAAGACTTTGAGAGAGCAAAATTTTCTTCTGTTATATTTGTATTTTTTCCTCATTGCAGGCTCTCTTCTTTTTTGGGTGTGAGCTCCATGGGTGTCTCACTTTCCAGGCTGCTATAACAAATACCCCACAGTGGGCTGACTTAACAATAAGAATTAGTGGCTCACAGTTTCAGAGGCTACGATCTTGCCTTTTCCTGAAGTGTTCTAGCTGGCTGGCAAATCCTTGGGTTTCTTGGCTTTTCCATCTCCTTTCTCTTCTGGGTTCCCACTGACTCCCTGATTCTGGCCCCTCCCCCTGGCTTCTACTGCCGTGTTCAACATCCTTTGCTTATAAGGACTTCAGCCATACTGGAGTAAGGCTCACCCTCATGGGTTCACACACACAGGACCAGGGATTAGAACCTGAACACACCTTATTGAGGGGAACAAGACTCAATCTGTAGCCTCTTTGTTTTTGTGGGGAGGTGGTGGATAAATTATTTTTTATTTATACTCTATACTCACTGAGCAAAAACTCGTTATTTAAAATTGTGTTTCTGAATAAACTGCCCTTACCCTGCATCAAGCATCAGAATTCAACCATCTAAATCACAAAAATAAAAATAAAAATGTAAAGAAGATGCAATGCTAGAAAACGACATGAAGGGTTTAGCTAGTGTACATAACAGAATGAAATGACATCAAAGTGGCTATGCATGGGAAGAGGTTCTACACTAGGCTTGAATGTAATAAAAGAATAGTTCAGCAATGTGTAGAAAAAATTTCCTAGAAATAAGACAATGGTCCTATGACTCCATAGACACAGAGTATGTGTAGCAAATAACTAGGTTACTAAACTCACCAGACTCACTAGCATTATTATTTTTTTATTTTTATTTTACCGGGAGGTCCCGGAGATCGAACCCAGGTCCCTCCATATGGCAGACGGACGCCCAACCATTTGAGCCACATCCGTCCCCCTGCATTATTCTAAGATACCCAAAATATTTTGAATTATAACCCATCTAGCATGTTCTACTAAATATCATCTCAAAACAGGTAAATATAGTTTATTTGAAACAAACCTGTATAACTTTCATCGTCATCAGAAAAAGGCACCTCTCTCTTTAGCAGCAATTCCAACTCCTCTGTTTCTGCTACATCCACTGGACGCTCCCCATGTTTATTCGCTTGAAATGGATTTCCACCATGACGAAGTAATAGTTTCACTATCTGTAATGTTAAACAGTTTGAAGATTTAATCCCTTCATAGATATTTCAACCATCCTCTTGATAACACTCATAATACCCACTGCATCATCTATTTTGCATCCATTCCTCACAGTGTCTATTTTAAGTTATTCCTACTATTACTAAATCTTTACCAATCTTAAAGTTCCATTTTCACTGAAATGCACTCTATCAGATGACCTTATCTACTCAAAGAAATTCCTTCTTTGAAATTTAAACTGAGCTATTTTAGCACTTAATCTCATTGCTTTTCTTCCTGTCTCACCATACATTCAACAGGTATTTACTGAGTACCTAATGGCAAACAGGGCTTCATGGTTCTGCAGATAAATCAATGAATAAGACTGATACGATCCCTGGATGTTTGGAATGTACATTCTAGAAGGAGTCTCATAAGAAATATTTTTGGCTAATATCACTATTCTCCTCTCCATCTCCTCAGGAATGTTAATTATTATTATCTAATGGATAATTTTGAAACTTTTCTTAAATAGGCCTTCTCCTCCTCTAGCAAATTATAAAATCTTCAGGCTCCACAAAACTAATTGGGTCTGCCCAATTAGTTGCCATTTTACTCCCTCTACCCACCCCCTCTCCCAATCTTCTTCCTTTCTATATTTTTAACCTGTTTGACTGGCTCCTTTCTAGAAACCAATCTTTCCAGTTCATGGCTCTTCCACCTTAAAAGAAATAACCAAAATAAGGAAATGAAACACAAACAAGAAACTTTGTTCAAACCTGTATCCTTCTCCTGCAGCTAAATCGATCTTCTTCCTTTCTGTCAAATTCCTGAAAAGATGTTTATTCTTTCAATCTCTATGTTCTTATTGACCTTTCCTTCTTCTATCTGCACTTTTGCTACCATCAGTCTTATGAAATGGCTCTTCTGAAAGCCTGTAAATATCTAAGGCACTGATTGTTTCTTTAGGGCTCTGCCTCTGATCTACTTTCTCATGCTCTAGTCTACATCATCTCCTTGAATATCTCATCTATTCTACAATTTCAGTGTGATGAAAATTATGTCATTCATTCATTCATTTTCATTCTTTCTCATTTGTTCTCTCCCTGTCAGCCCTCATTCTAAAGTTCCAAACTCAAATATCCAAACGCTCATAAAACAACTCCAACTGAATATATTTATATATTAAGACAAAACCTGAAACCAACAAGTTCCAAACTGAATTCATTAAACTGGTACCCTTCTTTTTCCTTTGTCATTGACTAAGAACAAATTCTACATAGACACAGAGGCCAATTTCACTCATACTCTACATCAAATAGGTGAGCAAATATTAATTCTGCTTCCTTACTACCTCTTGTTTTAGTCTGTCTATTCCCACTGTTGTTGATGTGTTATGGTCTTCATCATACATCTCACCATTTTACTGTAATATTGCCTAAAAAGATTCTCAACCTCTACACATCTGCTGTGGTATTTTTGAAACAAATTTAATTATATTTCCCCCTGCTTTGATTTAAACCTTTCAGTTCTATTCTAATGCCTATGAAATGATTTGTTAAAGATCTTGAGGAACTGGGCCATGACACCAACTGGTCTGAAACTAAAATAATTTGTCCCTTATGTACTATTATCCTCCAAATGTACAAAAGAACTGTTGTGATTTTTTTTTTTCCTAAGGTTTTGGGGCCAGGGATTGAACCTGGGACCTTGAATGTGGGAAGCCAGTGCTCAGCCACTGAGCCACATTGGCTCCCCTGAGCTGGTTTTTTCATTTGTTTGCTTGTATGTCTTTTTTTGTGTTTTTGTTTTTAGGAACCAAACTCCGGACCTCCCATGTGGGAAGCAGGCGCTCAAGTGCTTGAACCACAACCACTCCCCTGTTGTGATTTAATAAACATTTGTATAAAAGCATTGTCAATTTTAATCAATAGTTACCACTGTGTGGTAGTCACTAAAACTCTCTGATGTTAAGGCCATTCTATAAAGCTGAGAAATACTAGTCTACAAGATGAAATTCAAACTTCTCAGTTATATGGCGATTCCATAATCCAGACTCCTGTCTCCTTTCCTAGCCTCACCTTTTACTAAACCCTACATGTTCCAGTTATTAGTAATTCTTGTACCCTATCATACGAATCCATGACTCCAAACTTTTGCTCATCTCATGATGTTTCCTTTAACTGGAATATTCTTTACAAAGACCTGGCTTGATGAACACATACTCATTTTTTTTTTTAAAGGAGCTACCAGGGATTGAATCCTGGACCTCGTACATAGGAAAGAGGCACTCAACTATTGAGCTACACCCACTCCCCAATGAGAGCTAGTTTTTTCATTTGTTTGTTTTTTTAGGAGGTACTGGGGATTGAACCCAGGACCTTGTACATGGAAAGCAGGTGCTCAACCACTTGAGCTATACCTGCTTCCCCAACATACTCATTTTTGAAGCTCAAGGTAAAGAAGCATCCTTTCTCTGAAGATGCCAGTTTTCCAAGTTGAATTGACCATTCCTGTCTTTCAGCTTATACTGTATCATGTCATTACTTTTATCATAACACATGTCATATCCTATAATAACATTAACATATTTTCTCTCTTATTCTAACTACATGCTTCATGTGGGATCAGGTCTTTATTCCTATTTGTATTCTAACACATTAATATGGTGTTTTCTAGTACTTAAAAAATACACCATGTTTAAAGGATGTTTAGATTAATAATATGAAGCAGATCAGTATTAACTACACTTACCATTAAAAAATACTTTTTAAAATATATATATATTTATTAGAGAAGTTGCGAAATTACAAAACAATCATGCACATTCATGGAATTCTCATACAACACACCACCACCACACACTACATTGTTAACACACTACATTGTTGTGGAATATCTGCTACAGATTATGAGAGATCATCATCAAACTATTACCACTAAACATGGCCTACAGCATACATCTGTATATTTTTTCCATATCCCCCTATTATTAGCACAGTATATCTTTGGCATTGATGGAAGAATATTACAGTATTGTGGTTATTATACTCTATAGATTACATTAAATGTAGTTTGCCCATGCTTCTCCACATTCTTACAACCTTCCAATAGTGATGTACATTTGTTCTTGTTAAAGGAATAATTTTAAACAAGATGCAGTAAATGAGGAATTTCTAAGAAACTAGTTTAAAATATTCAAGAATAATGAAGATTTAGAGTGAATTAAATAATGAACTTTTTCCCTAGGTTATAAAAGAATAATCATTGTAGAAATTTGGGAATATAAGAATATATAGAGAGAACAAATTACTCATGACCCAAACTATAATATTTTTTGTATTTTATTGTATTTTTTGTATTTTATTAACTTTTATTTTTATGAAATCATACATGCTTCTGATTAAAAGATCAACTAGCTTTTTGAGGCTGCTTATCAAGGACAATTGTCCCTGATACTTATTCCTTAATATACCTAAATAACACACTTGGCTTGCTTCTTCTGTATTTTTCAGTTTTAGATATTGTTCATTGTTTTCTTACAATGGAAGTTGTGGATTTGGCTCTCTTTAGCCAATTCTCCCCTTCCACATAAACACACTTCCCTCCCTCCTACTTTCCCCAATTAGTAATATTGTTTTTTGTCTTACTAGTTGGATCAATATACAGTGCTTACAACATTATAATTAATATAAATGTTGCATGTCAGAAAAATACTTTTATTCTATCTCCCACTTGATTAAGAGTTTGTAGGGATTTAGAATTCTATATTAGAAATAATTTTCTCTCCAATTCTGAAGACATTACACCATTATCTTCTAGTTTGCAGTGTTGTTGATGAAAATTCTAATGTCATTCTGATTTTTTTTTACCTTTCTATGTGCCTTGCCTTTTCTCTCTGGAAGCTTGAGAGGACATGTGTTCCCATTGTTCTGAAACTCCAGGATGCTGTACCTTGGTGTCTGGTGTTTTAAATCCATTGTGCTGAGCATTCAAGTACCCATTCAATCCAAAAACCATGTTCCTTCAGTTCTGGAATTTTTTTATTATTATTATTTGACAATGTCCTTTCAGTGTTTTCATTGTTTTGGCTTTCCAGAACTCATGTTAGATACTGGATCTCTTGGACTGATCTTATCGTTTCTCTCATTTCCCCCTCTTTTTGTCTCTTCCTTTCTGGGAGAATTCTTCAACTCCCATACTCTATTTTTCATTTCTGCTACCACATTCTTAACTTACAAAGGTTTTTTTTTTTTTTTTTTTTCTTTTTAATTCATTGATTGATACTTTTTAAATATACCTAGTTCTTGTTTCATGGCTGCAATAAATTCTCTTATCTTTTTGGGGAATTAATAGCATTTTAGGGAGTTCCTCCTGGCATTATTTCCTCCAACTTTGTATCCTTGGCTGTTTGTTTAAAAAACTAGACATTAAAATTATTATTGAAAGTTTTGTGGGCATGGGTAGGAATTGTGGACAGATGGGCTTCTTGCTTGTGTGAGCTGCCTGGACCATTTCATTTGAGATAAGCCCCTCTTGGCTGGTCTGAGTCCTGAAAAGAAAACTTTCAATCTTACGCTTAGAAATATAAGCTTAACTGTTAGCATTACAGTTGTTGAACAGGGTAAGGAGGCTGGGGTTTTAGTATATTTCATGTAATTATTTTACACTTACTCTTAACTCAGCTATTCTTGCTTTACTTCAGCCCAGAGTCTCTGATTTACATTTGCCAGTGAATAAACCTCCAGTCACCTGCCAGGGTGGGAGTGAACAGTCAACTGGGTGTATGGGATTAGGGAGGGCAAATAAGGGTCAAAAGGACTTTGATACAATTCTCATTTTTCTTTATTAGAGAAGTTGTAGGTTTACAGAACAATCATGTATGAAATATAGGATTCCCATAAACCATTCTATTATTAACACCTTGCATTGCTATAAAACATTTCTTACAGTTGATGAGAGCACATTTTTGTAATTGTACAGCAGTTCATAGTTTAAGTTAGGGTTTATTATTTGAATAGTGTAGTTCCATGGATTAAAAACATTTTTTTTATTCTGTTACCACACATACATTTCTCCTTTTAATCACATTCAGATATATATTTCAGTGCTGTTAATTATGTTCTCAATGTCGGACTATCATCATCACCAAAACATTTCCATCATTCCAAATAGTAACTCTGTACATTTTAAGCCTTAACTTCCAATTCCCTAGCACCACCCTGGACCCTAGTAACCTATATTCTAGATTCCGATCCTATGAGATTGCTTATTCTAATTGTTTCAAATCAGTGAGATCATACAATATGTGTCCTTTGAGTCTCACTTATTTCACACAACGTGATGTCTTCAAGGTTCATTCATGTTGTTGCATGTATCAGGACTTCACTCCTTTTAATGGCTGAATAATAATCCATTGTATGGCTATACCACATTTTATATATCCATTCAACGGCTGATGGACACTTGGGTTGCTTCCATCTTTTGACAATTGTGAATAATGCCACTATGATTACCTGTGTGCAAATATCTGTTTGAGATCCTGCTTCCAATTCTTTTGGGTACATACCTAGTAGAGGGATTGTTAAGTCATACGGTAGTTCTATACTTAACTTTCTAAGGAACCAACAGACTGTCTTCTACAGCGGCTGCACCATTTTACATTGTCACCAGCAATGAATGAGTATTCCTATTTCTCTGCATTCTCTCCAAAACTTGCAATGTTCTGTTTTTTTTTTTTTTTTTTTAATAGCAGCCATTCTAATTGGTGTGAAATGGTAACTCAACGTGGTTTTGATCTGCATTTCCCTGACGGGTAATGATGTTGAACATTTTTTCACGTGCTTTCCGGCCATCTGTGTATCTTATTTGAAGAGATGTCTATTCAAGTCTTCTCCACATTTTAAAAAATTGGGTTGTCTTTTGTTTTTCACGCTGAATGATTTCTTTATATATTCTGTATATTAAACTGTTATTGGATATGTGGTTTGCAAATACTTTCTCCCATTGTATAGGTTGTCATTTTACCTTCATGGTAAAGTTCTATGAGGTACAAACATTTTAAATTTTGATGAGGTCCCATTTTAACAGGCACTTCCAGGAGTACCTGGTGCCATCAATTCCTGAGCTTTAGTTTTTCTAGAATCTTGTGCTGTAAACTGAACTGCTTCTTGGCTTTGGTTTCAATTTTCTTTGATCTTCTAAGCCAAATACAGATTGTTAAAGGTGGGGGAAGAGGACCAGAGATGAGGAGGACAATGAAGATAAGGAAGATGATAAAGAAGGAAGGGATGGGAGGAGGAGAAGGAAAAAGGAAGAGGAAAACAGCAACAAAGATAATGAAAACAAGAATATGCAACAGAGACCACCTGTGACATGCAAAGTCTAAAATATTGCTATCTGGCTTTTACAGAAAACACTGTTTAGGTCAGTAACTACTCATTCCTCTAATTTCCATCTTCCAAGTACTGGTTTTCTTATTTCTTCTATTCTTTGTCTTTGTAAATCCCCCCTTAATACCATTTTAGGGGTTTGGGGAGGGAATTCAAGTCAATTTTTAGTCATATATAATACAGTAGGGAACATTACTATGACTAGAAAATTTTCCATTTTTAGTTTATTTCCTTAGACTAAAGCCCTAGAATGAGAAAACATTATAAAGGCTCTAGATACATACTGCTGAAAAGCTTTCTACCATAATCAGGAAGTAATCAACACATACTTATTACATGCCTATGATGAGTCATCTATAGTTGTTCATTCAAACATTATTTAGACAAATTTCTAAGCTAAATAATCAACACTTTACAGATCTTCACATACAAATAATTATTCTAAAAAGGACCTTAAAACAGTAGGCAACAAATCAGAAGTAGGTGAGAATGATGAGCCAAAAAAAATAAAAACAAATGTGGATATATAAAATAGAAATAGGAATAAGGCTAGCACAAAAATACTTAAAATACTATACTTGTGGAAAAGGTAAGCCAAATATTAGGTGCTTAGCTTTCTAGGAGTCGACACTAAGACATAAAAATAATCAGTTGTTACATAATGTATAGGATTGTCAAGACAAAAACAAATTAGTAATTGGGGAAAGATGCAAAGATTCCTGAACACAAGGATCAGTTGAAAGCATCCTGAAATAATGTAAGCAATGCTAATTGTCTCTTATTCTAAATAATTTAGACATGGCTATAAAACTGCTATCTTTTTTGCTTCTCCACCTTAGAAATGTTTTATGGTGACTGAAACTGTCATGACTATCACTGATCAAAAGAAATCCCATTCTTCGGTAGAGACTCAGAGCATACAGTATGGATATTTAGAAATGAGAGTTGTTGGTGGCTCTCATTTATCTTCCCCTCCTCCTTAAGCACAAGGGAAAAATAACAAGAAGAAAAGAGCTATCAATAGCTCTTGAATTGTGACTCCTACTATCCTAGGCATGCTGGTAGGAGGAAAAGCAAACGTCTTCTCTCTTTTGAAAACAGCATGCCAGTCTCCCTGTGGAAAGAGACTGGAAATAGTGTTTGAGTCTCTCTAAGTACATGGGCTCAAAGGTCAGCTTCTGGAAATATTTTACAGCTATGTGCATATTTAGAAAATTGTACTCATAAAAATATGTCTCAGTCACAAGCCCTAATTCTTTAAAATTAACATTTAGAAATAAGGAAAGCCTTATGTATCACATTTTAAGGAAAACCATTAATGTCTGACAAATTATAAATAATGCTTTTTAGGGAAGCGGCTGTGGCTCAATCAGTAGGGCTCCCGTTTACCATATGGGAGGCCCCGGGTTCGGTTCCCGGGGCCTCCTGGTGAAGGCAAGCCTGCCCGCACGGCGTGGTTAGCTGACCCAGCGAGCACAAGCAGCAAGGGGGGGATAAATGAATAAATAAATAAAATCTTTATTAAAAAAATAATAATAATAATGCTTTTTAAAAAGAACATAAAAAATTCAGCACTTAAAATACTACAGTCAGAAAATAAATCACCTTCTGCTAAATTCAGAGGAAAGGGAAGTTTACCTTACATGTTGTCAGGCCTCAAGGATTAGTAAGACTTTGGCATTCAGCCTATCCTCAGTTATCACCCATTCACCCATCCTACAGGTGTATCCACTCAGAATTCACTAAGCACTTCCTATGTGACAAGTGATTCCAGGAACCAATAAAAGGAAACAACAAAAACGTCTGTATGCATGATACAGCATAGTGCAGGAAACAAACAGATCATTAAAACAATGTAGAAAGCGCTATCATATGTGTGTATGTAAGTCACCAAGAGGACAGAGTAAGACTGATCCAGTGGTAAGTAGACATCTTTACATAAGGATCAGTTTAGGAAAAATAATACTCTTTGGGCTACATTTTTGTTCATTAAAAATGAGAAATTCTTTATTGAGAAAATCCTGAAAAAAACATGTAAAGGAAAAATGTAAATGAGAAAATGTAAATGAGAAAAAAAATGTTTCTAAAATGTCTGGGTATAGTTGAAAAATAGCAACATGAAGGTAAGCTTCCATTTTTTTCTCAAGTATAGTAAAATGTTTCTTAAAAGACAGGCAGTGTGTAAAAATTTTACTGTAAGTAAAATCTGCTTTAACCACTATATCTAGTTATTTGTCAGTATAATGCCTTGTAATAAAAAAGTTCCCAATTAATTTAATCAATTATCATAACAACTGGATTATTTTATGAAAAGACAATGCTAATCTGACAGGAATTAGCAGTTAAAAGGTAAGGAAAAAAAGGAAAACAAAAATATAGATGAGTTGAATAAAGCACTGAGTGAAATACAAGATCTTAGAACTAAGAAGTGAATTAAATTGCTTGGATTGAATTTATATTTTGAACAAGTATGTTGTTTTTCTATCATACTTACATCTCTGTGCCCACTACTAGCAGAATCATGGAGTGGAGTGTCATCGTCTAATCCCTGTGTATTAACATCTGCTCCAGCTGCTATAAGTATCTTAGCAACATCATAATATCCAACATTGCAAGCCTCATGCAGTGGTGTCCAACCTGAAGTTAAAAAATTAATTTACCAGATGGTTCTCTTGCACTAATTCAAGAAATATGTTTTTCATATACACGCTCATGTATGACATATCAATTCTGAATGTACATGATACAAAGAAAAAGGAAATACGAAGAAGCTATTGAAAACAAATATCTAAGAACACCAATTTTATAGGACGTCACTAAAGACACTATGTTCACTGGGGCTAAGTCACTTGACAAACTATTCAACACTAAAACTTATCCAATAAACAAACTTAATAATTTACAATAATCATCCAAAAAGTAAGGAAAAAAGAATAGAAAAAGGAAGCAAAAGTTTGATCAGGGTCTTTCAGTTAAAAAAAAAAAAAAATCTTGATGTTTTAAAGGTTGTCATCTGTTTAGTTGACACAACCTTTTCTGGACTTAATACTTATTAATACTTATTTTAACTAAAATAAGCTTGTTGCTTTAATTATTTTTTGTAATAAAGTTATATGTTCACTACAGAAAACGTAGAAAACAAAAAATATATAAAGAAAAGCATTATTACCCATTATCCACCACCCAGATATTATCACTTAAAAAAAATCTAACATAAATCCTATTAGGTTTTTTAATCCATATTTTTATTTTTAAAACAAAACTTAGATGAATATTTTTTAAGCTGTTTTAGTTACTACATTCCCAACTTTTCTACAAAAAGTTGTAGAAAACTTTTCTACAACATAGTATTGCACTGAGTAAATAAACCATAATTTATTTAAACAACTTACTATTTATTGGGGATTTAGGTTAATTCTAATTTTTAAAATATCAGACACAATGTTGCAATGAGTATCCTTTCAACTAAATTTCTGTACTCATCCATGGTTAAATATTTAAGATAAATCCTTCTAAGTGGAATTGGTAGATCAAAGAGAAAGTACAATTTTGAGGTTTTAGATCAAGTTTTCCTCTAGAATGGATGCCATGAATTTTAAGTCTCATTCTTTAAAGTATGTACTGTATACTACCCCTTTCTCCACTCAAAAAAAAAAAAAAAAAAAAAACATAAATCCCAGAGTAATTACAGGGCTAGTACACATAAAAACAAAAGTAAGAAAACAGTGGAAGAAAATATAGGAGAACAATTATCATATAGGGGCAGAGAAGGCCTTCTTAAATAAGATACCAAACCAAGAACTCATGAGTTGATTTGATGATAAAAAAAATTTATAATTTTATTGTAATAAACAACATTGTTAAGAAAGTTCAAACAGAAGGCAGAGTGAAAACATTTACATTTTTGATAGAGAACTAAACATTAAAGAACTCTTACATATTAATAAATAATATCAAACCAAAATAATGGGCATAGAACAGGATCAATTCAAAGAATAAATTTGTTTATAATACCCATAAGAAATGTCCATCATTACTAGTAATTACGGAAACCCAAATTTAAAAATAGTCATTTTTCATTAATTAGATTGTTAATTAAATTATAATATCCAGTTTTTAGTGAAGACATGAGGAAGAGGGTTCCTTCATATACTTTGTGTGTGTGTGGGGGGGTACCAGGGCAGGGGATTGAATCTGGAACCTTGTGTGTGGGAAGCTGGCATTCAACCACTGAGCCACATCAACTCTCCCCCATATACTTTTGATGGTGGTATAAATTGATAAAAGGATTTTTTGTCAATTTGGCTGTTATTTAAAAACTTTTTAGATATACAGCTCCTTTGATTGAGCAATTTCACTTCTGTTGAAATACTTCCATAATTTTACATACAAATATTTATACAAGGGTGTTTGCTGCAGAATCAACCACAGAAATCTACACTATAAAATATTATGCAGGGGGCAGATGTGGCTCAAATGGTTGGGCGTCCATCTGCCATATGGAGGGACCTGGGTTCGATCCCCGGGACCTGCCGGTAAAATTGAAAAAAAAAAAAAAAAAAAAAAAAAAATTATATATATATATATTATGCAGATATTAAAATGAATCAGTTAAACCTAC
This sequence comes from Tolypeutes matacus, assembly GCA_026826555.1. Classification (NCBI taxonomy): domain Eukaryota; kingdom Metazoa; phylum Chordata; class Mammalia; order Cingulata; family Chlamyphoridae; genus Tolypeutes; species Tolypeutes matacus. The sequence goes on from JAKSZT010053813.1 coordinate 3,135,935, forward strand.
ATATATGTACTGGCAGAAATACGTGAGCTATTTAGTAAAAAAAAGAAAAGAAAAGAAAAGAAAAAGCAGGCTGCAGAACTATACATGGAAAATGATCTCATTTATGTGTTTTTCCCTCCAAAGAACTTACTTAAGTAAATGAAAATAACATTTATATGATAATGAAAATATACTGAAAGGGTGGCCTCTAAATTGTTACCAATAGCTCTATGAAAGAGAAAAAAACTGGAGGTGGAAGGGAGTATGGTATGTGAAACTAAGGGAATTTCTGAATTGTTCTCTGCATCCTTTAGTGTTTGAATTCTTTACAGCACAGGTTCTTAACCTTTTTTGTTCCATGGACCCCTTTGACAGTCAGGTGAAAACCATGGACCCCTTACTAAGTCCACACTATACTGTGTATTATTTAATAAATATATCACACCCACACCAACACATCCTCACAAGAATAATGTTTTTTTTTGAATTTCAATTCAAGCTCATGGACCACTTGTTAAGAACCTCTGCTTTACAGTAAGAATGTATTGGCAGGAAAAACTGGCAGAACAATTTTCCTCAGAGCCTGAAAAACAATAAAGGTTTGCAGTAGCTAGGTGAGCACCAATCAAGGAAGAACAACTTAAAAAGAGAGCTCTTGACAACCTTACTGGTACCTTTCCTTCCTTGGTTTGGAGCCAACCTGTTTTCTCAACCTGACCCCCTGGCCTGCTCTGGAAGGGGGCAGTGTAACCCCAAAGCACATACTGGGTGTATGTATGCCTGTGGCAATCTAACTGGTGGCAGCCTGAAGGACAGAAAAAGGGACCTTTGTGAGGCTTGCCCTTCTAATAGAAGACATGTATACAGTTAAATCTTTATAAGAAACAGTCATATTAAAGGGCCTGAGGAGCAAAAGGTTACTGGATTTTAGATACAAAATAGAGCACCCCGGAGGATTGGGAGTCTTTCATAGAAGAGAAGATATGCAAATCCCCATAATAGAGGAAGTTCTAAATAGGGGAAGCTCAGAAAACATTGGAGAGGATTGAGAGATTTTGCCTTGGGCTAATCTTCTTAGTAGGAGGGCAAAGCTCTGAAACAGAGTACCAGCCAACACAGAGCTAATTGGCAAAGATGTGAAAGGTGTTTTTTGCATTAGTTTATTTTTGTTAGCTCCCGGCACTCCAGCAAATCTCTGTCCTATCACTAGTTGGATCTAAACTTAAGGAATAGACAGCTCAGGGACTGAAAAAGACAAAGGAAAAGGAAATGATGGGCCATTCCCCCCGCCCCCCCCAAAAAAAACAAAAAAGTGAGAAACAACCAATAAAGAGGACCAGACTTTAGACATACCAGACAAAAATTTTTAACAAATGATCGTAAATATGTTCAAAGAAATAAAGGAAAACATGAAGAAAGAAAGGATATCAGGAAAATGATGTATGAAGAAAAAATATAAATAAAGAGAAATTATAAAAAGGATCCAGAGCTGACAATGATAAATAACAAAATAAAAAATTTCTTAAAGGGGTTTGTAGCAGTTTGATATTGTTTATGAATTCCAAAAAAAGATATTAGATTAGATTGTGTTTGTAAACTGGTCTGTTCCTCTGGGCATATTAGATTGTATTAGATTCAGAGGTTTCAATTTTATTTATTAAATCGAGATTTGGGCTTTTATTTGACTGTATCATTAGGGCATGCAGGGTTGAGTCCCCACCCCCTTGGTGAGGATAAAACAAATTCTCACACTGAAGTAAATACACAGAGAAGGAGAACACAGAAGCAGATATACAGGAAGAGAGATGAGCCTGACAGTTTACAGCTGACCATGTAGAGAGAACAGAACAGCTGACCCAGGAAAGAAAGAGCCCCTGAGAGAGAAATGAGCCTACAGTTGAGATAGGAAGAAGCAGGGACCACAGAGCCTTAAGAGGAAAGAGGAAGGCTGAACTCCTGCAGACATTGCCAACCATCTTGCATCAACACATGGCAATAGACTGTGGTTGAGAAAGTACCTCTTATGATACCTTGAGTTGGACTGTTTAGGGCCTTGTAACTGCAAGCTTTTACCCCAAATAAATAGCCTTTATAAAAGCCAACAGATTTCTGGTACTTTGGATCAGCACCCCTTTGGCTGACTAATACAGGGTTCAACAGCAGATTGAAGGTGGCAAAAGAAAGAATATCTGTGAACTTGAAGATAACACAATTGACATCACTCAGTCTAATGAACAGAAATGAAAAAAAAAAAAAAAGAGTAAGAAAAGCAAACACAGGCTAAAATATCTGTGGGAGCTCTTCAAGCATACCAATATACATATTATAGGGTTCCAGAAGGAGAAGAAAGAGAAAAAGGGGCAGAAGGAATATCTGAAGAAATAATGGCTGGAAATGTGCCAAATTTAACAAACGACATGAGTGGACCAACCCCAAACAGGACAAATTCAAAGAGATACACAACCAGACACATTATAATCAAACTGTTGAATGGCAAACACAAAGAGAGAATCCTGAAAGCTCGAGAGGCAAATGACATGTACAAGTGAGTCCCAATATGATTAACTGCTGATTTCTCATCAGAAATCATGAAGGCAAGGAGACAGTGAGACAAAAATCTTTAACGTGCTGAAATAATAATTGCCACCAACAATTTTATAACTGACAGAACTTTCTTTCAAAAATGAGAGAGTGCGCCCAAATAAAACTGCCCTAAAAGCAATGTTAAAGAACGTTCTTCAGATTGAAAGAAAGGACACTACACAATGGATTGAAGCAGCATAAACAAATAAAGATATCTAGTAACGGTAACCAAATGATTTAAACTTCAAAACCACTGTATTTTTAGTATATAAACTATACTCTCTTGCTTTTTGCAGACCCTAAAACGAAAATGCAAAAAAGTAATGATAAATAGGTGGTTTTGTACACACAATGTAGAAAACAACAAAAAAAAAAGTGGGGAGGGGTGGACAGGTACAGGACATTGTGTATGCTCTTGAAGTTAAGTTGGCATCAAACTAAACATGATTGTTATATATTTTAGGATGTTAAATTTAAGCCCCATGGTAACCCCAAAGAAAATATCTGAAAAATACACACAGGACGAGAGAGAGAAAGAAATCAAAATGGTTCACTAAAAATGATCATACAAAATTAGGCAGGAATGGAAGAACTGAAGGCCAAAAAGGTGTAAAACTTAAAAACACCAAATAGCAAAATGGCAGAAAAAGTCCTGCATTAGCATTATCAGTAATTACTTTAAATGTAAATGAGTTAAACTCTCCAGTCAAAAGGCAGAGTGGCAGAAAGGATTGAAATATATGGTCCACTAACATGCTGTTTATAAGAGACTCACATTACATTCAAAGACACAAAGACATTGAAAGTAAAAGCATGGGGAAAAAATATTCCAAGCAACTAGTAATTATAAGACAGAGGGTGTAGCTAATATCAGATAAAATGGCCTTTAAGTCAAAACTATTACAAATGACATAGAAGGACACTAAATACTGATAAAGCGGTCAACTCAACAAGAAAATATAGCAATTATAAATATATATTTACCTAACAGCAGAGCCCCAAAATACATGAAAAAAACATCAGATTTGAAGGGAGAAAAATAGGGTTCTCCATTAATAATAGGAGACTTCAACATACCACTAACAATAATGGATAAGAGCATCTATCTAAACAGAAGATCAGAATACACATTCTTCTCTAGTGCACATGGATCATTCCACAGAACATAAGTCACAAAATAAGTCTCAATAAATTTACAAAGTTTGAAATCATAGCATATATCATCTCCAACCACAATGGAATGAAGCTAGAAATCAGTCACAGGGAGAATATGAAAACAAACAAAATGTGGAAATCAAATAATACACACAAACAACCAATGGATCAAAGAAGAAAGCACAAGGGAAATTAGGAACTATCTTGAGGCAATGAAAACAAAAACACAACATAACAAAACTTACAGGATACAGCAAAGGCAAAGCTGAGAGGGAAATTTTCAGCTTTAAGCTCTTATAATAAAAAAGGAGATCTCAAATGTGGAGAAACAGGAACACTTATTCACTGTTGATGGGAATGCAGAATGGTACTGCCACTGTGGAGGACTGTTTGGCAGTTCCTAAAGAAGTTGAATATAGACTTGCCACATGAACCAGCAATACCACTAATGGGTATATACCCAGAAGAACTGAGAGCAGTGACACGAACAGACATCTGCACATTGATGTTCATAGCTGCATTATTCACGACATCTGGACACTGGACACTGGAAACAACCCAGGTGTCCATCAACAGACAAATGGATAAACAAACTGTGGTCTAGTCACACGATGGAATATTATGCAGCTGTAAGAAGAAATGAAGTCATAAAGCATATGAAAACATGGATGAACCTGGAGGACATTATGTTGAGCAAACCAAGCCAGACACAAAAGGATAAATACTGTATGACTGCATTACTATGAACCAAATATATTGTGTTACATATTGTTTGATTCAAAAATTTTTTTAAATGTATTCAGTACATTTAATTAAGAAATGTATGTATTTATTCATCTGTGTTTACTTTTTAGTTTTTAATTGTTTATAATTTCAATTATTAAATGTAAAAAATAAAGTAAAAAAAAAAAAAGAAGATGACCTCAAATCAGAGACCTAACTTCACACCTGGGGAACCAGAAAAAGAACAAAGTAAACCCAAATCAAGCAGAAAGAAGGAAATAACAAAGATTAGAGTGGAGATAAATGAAATAGAAATTCAAACAAACAAACAAACAATAACAACCCAATAGAGAGAATCAACCAATCCAAAACTTGGCTCTTTGAAAAGATCAATGAACTTGACAAACCTTTAGCTAAACTGACAAAGAAAAAAAAGAGAGAGGATACAACTAAAATCAGACATGAAAGGGGAGAGAGAACTATTGATCCACAGAAATAAAATGGATTATAAAACGATACTAGGAACACTCGTATGCCAACAAATTACATCACCTAGACGAGACAAATTCCCAGAAGCAAAAAAATACCTGCACTGACTCAATAAGAAAAAGAAGATCTCAAGAGACCAATAACAAATAAAAAAGATTGAATTGGTAATCAAAAACCTCCCAACAAAGTCAAGTGCAGTACCAGAAGGCTTTACTGGTGAATTTTACCAAACATTCCAAGAAGAATTAAAACTAATCCTGCTCAAACTCTTCCAAAAATCTGAAGAGGAGGGAACACTTCCTAACTCATTCTATGAGGTCTGCATTACATTAATACCAAGCCAGATAAAGACACCACAAGAAAAGAATATTACAGATCTTTATCTCTTATGAAAACAGATGCAAAAATCCTCAACAAAATATTAGCAAACCAAATCCATAAACACGTTAAAAATGGTACACTATTATCAAGTGGGATTTATCCCAGGAATGCAACAGTAGTTCAGCATAAGATAAGCAATTAATGTCATACACTGTGAAGGGAAAAATCCACACATTCATCTAAATTGACGCAGAAAAGGCACTTGAAAGAATCAAGCACGTTTTCCTGTTAAACACACTAGTTTTTTAGAAAACAAGAAATAGAAGGAAACTTCGTCAGCATCACAAGGGGCACATATGGAAAATCCAAAGCTGACATACTCAATGAAGAAAGACAGAAAGCCTTCCCGCTGAGCTCAGGAACAATACAAGGATGTCCGCTATCACCACTGTTATTCAACATTGTACTGAAAGTCTAACCAGAATAATTAGCAAGAAAAAGAAATAAAAGGCATCCAAATTGGAAAGAAAAAATAAACTTTCCGTATTTGCAGATGACATGGTCCTACATATAAAAAATCCTGAAACATCCACAACAAAGCTACTAGAGCTCATTATTAAACAAATTCAGGAAAGTGGCAGAGTACAAGATGAACCCACAAAAAATATGTGGTTCCTCTATATACTAGTAATGAACAATTTGAAAAGTAAATCAAGAAAAATATTCCATTTACAATAGCAACTAAAATAATCAAAGATCTATGAATGAATTTAATCAAGGATGTAAAGGACTCATACATGGAAAACTACAAAACATTGCTGAGATTAAAGACGACCTAAATAAATGGAAGAACATTCCATGTTTATGAATTGGAAGACTAAATATTGTTAAGATGTCAATTCTACCCTAAGTGATTTACAGATTCAATGTAATCCCAGTCAAAATTCCAACAGCTTTCCATGCAGAAATGGAAAAACCAATTATCAAATTTGTATGGAATAGTCAAATCCATGATGAGAAAGATAATGTTTGAGGACTCACACTTCCCAATTTTAGAACTTATTACAAAGCTACAATAATCAAAACCATGTGGTAATGACACAAGGGAAGACATATAGTCCAATGGAATAGACAGGAGTTCAGAAAAACTCTCACATATATAGCCTATTGATTTTTAGTAAGTACAGGGGACTGAACCAGGGACCTCAAACATGGAAAGCAGGCACTCAAACCACTGAGTTATACCCATTCCCCTGGCCTACTGATTTTGGACAAGGATACCAAGTCCAATCAATGGGGAAAGAATAATCTCTTCAACAAATGGTTTTGAGAAAAGTGGCTATCCACTTTCAAAAGAATGAAAGTATTCCTCTACCTTACTCCATATACAACAATTAACTCAAAATGGATCAAAGAGCTAAATATGATAACTAAAACCACCTATCTCCTAGAAGAAAACATATGGAAACATTTCCAAGACATGTATTAGGCAATGGTTTCCCAGACTACATCACAAGCATAAACAAACAACAAAAAAGATAGATGGGACTTCATTATTATTAAAAACTTTTGTGCATCAAAAGACATTGTCTAGAAAGTGAAAAGATAACCTGCAGAATGGGAGAAAATATTTGGAAACCATTTATCTGATATGGCTTAATATCCAGAATATATAAATGCTTATAAACTAAACAAACAAAAAGAAAACCCAACTGAAAAATGGGCACAGGACTTGAATAGACATCTCTCCAAAGAACATATGCAAATGGTCAAAAGTATATGAAGGGAGAAGCGATGTGACTCAAGCTAATGAGCTCCCATCTACCACATGGGAGGTCCCTGATTCTGTTCCAGGTACCTCCTAAAGAAGACAATGAGCTGGCGCGATGGGCAAGCATGGCAAGCTGACATAACAAGATGGCCCAAGAAGAGGCACAAGAAAAAAAAACGAGAGATACAACAAAAAGCAGGGAGCAGAAGTTTCTGGTGCTTCCTAAAGAAGAGAGCGAGCTGTTGTGACGGGCAGGCGCGGCAAGCTGATGCAACAAGACAACACAACAAGAGACACGGGTAGGAACACAATAAGAGGCACAACAAAAGCAGGGAGCTGAGGTGGCACCTCCCTCCTACATCAGAGGTCCCGGGTTCAGCTCTGGGTTTCTCCTAAAGAAAAAAGGAAGACGAAGAGACACAGCAAGTGCAAACAATGAGAGGGTGGGGAAAAATAAATTAAAAAAATAAATCTTAAAAAAAAAAAAGTACATAAGGGGGAGCAGATGTGGCTCAAGCAATTGGGCGCCCGCCTCCCACATGGGAGGTCCCAGGTCTGGTTCCCAGTGCCTCCTAAAAATAAGACAAGCAGACAATGAGCAGACAGATGAGGGGCCATCTCGGGGATGAGGGGAAAATAAAAATTAAAAACAAAAAAACAAACATGAAAAGATGCTCAACAACATTAGCCATCAGGGAAATGCAAATCAGAACCACAAGACACCATTTCTCATGCACTGGAATGTATATTATTTACAAAATGGAAAATAAGTGCTGAAGAGAATGTAGAAGATATAGGAACCTTCATATGTTGTTGGTGGGAATGTCAAATGGTGCTACAACTGTAAAAAACACTTTGGTAATTCCTCAGAAAGTTAAGTATAGAATTACCATATGATCCAACAATCCCATTCTAAGTATATACACCAAAGAATTAAAAGCGGGACTCAAACAGATATTTGCATACTGACGTTTATAGTGGCATTATTCACAATTGTCAAAAGGTGGAAGCAACCCAAGCATCCATCAATGGAAGAATGGGTCAACAAAATATGGCATATACATACAATGGAATATCATCAGCCATAAAAAAGAATGAAATTCTGACACATGTGACAACATGGATGTACCTTGAAGACAATGAGTTTAATAAGCCAGATACGAAAGGTCCAAAGTTGTAAGATCTCACATATATGAAAATTTACAGAGTCAGGAATTAGAATAAGGTTAGCAGGGGCAGGAGTGTAGATAGGGAATGGGGAGTTAATGCTTAACTGGTATACAGTTTCTGTTTGGGTGATGTGGAGATGTTTTGGTAATGGATGGTAATGTGAGTAGCATTTAAATTGTTCATGTATTTAATACTACTCAATTGTATATTTGAAAGTGGCTAAAATGATATGTATTACCAGAATAGAACTGTATAACACAAAGAGTGAACCCTAATGTAAACTATGGACTACAGTTAATACTAATGTTTCATCAGTTGTAACATAGGTACACCATACTTCATAGTGTTCATGTTTGAGTTAATAAATGTTCTTGAAAGAATTAACTAACTACTTCAAAAATATTATATAACTCAAATTCACCTAGAATGACCCTAAACTGGATAAGGGATCATACGGTAGTGTCAATTAAATATGTTTTATATTTAACAATTTGAACAATTATTCATATGGAATTGTAACAGAGATCAGGATATCATGTACACACTCCAAAATAATTTTGTAACAAATAAAGTACACTTTCAGAACTCTTTCTTTTCAACAAGAGAAGTAACATAATGTGAAATTAAATTATAACTAGAACTTGTTCAGATGAAAGTTTTAAAGTTTAGTTCCTATTAGTCTTAAATTAGTAGTCTTACCTGCAAAATCTTTCACATTCACATTTGCCCCTAAACTTATTAATTCTTTGACTTGTTTCACATCTCCTCGAATAGCTGCCATGTGTAAAGGAGTTTCACCACGTTCGTTTCTTTTATTAACTTTATCTTTTTGTCGAGTTGAGGAAGTGGGAGTTTTCTTTTGGGCTGGTGTTGTTTGCGATGGGTGATTTGGTGTGGTATCTGTAAGAAAGAAGAAAGTTAACAAAAGTTTCCAGGCTAAATATTTTGTACACTTAAAAGATTTTTATTGGTAATATGCTAAATTACTAGAAAAAAGGGAATACCTGCTCAACCTAACAATCTGAAACTTGATTTGGATGATACATTAATAACTGGACCTAAATATATGGAGAACTTCCTAAAAGACAATTAAAAAATTTTTAGAATTTCATTGTCACTTCATAAATTGGTTTAAAATGATTATAAAGCATCAAGTTAGTACTCTAAAAGTCTTTACTCAATGAATAATTTGATGAAATGTAAAAAATATATGTATTCTTCATGGTCACATTATGCTATCATTCTAAGAAATGAAATGAAATGAAATTGAAGGCCAGAGTTCAAAGCATTGTTGTTTTAGGCTGAATTAAGTGCAAATTAAGGTCATGGATGATTTTAATGTGAAAGTGAATTTAGGTAAACCCAAGATCCAAAAGAAATAAGGACTATCTGGAAAAGTGCTTATAAAAATTTGGCTGATACAAGAGAAAAATAATGTGCTTTTCCTTGATTCCCATCTTTGATTCTATTCCAGATTATGTATCTAAAAATAAGTTATAACTAGATGAAGCCCAAAGCCCCACGTCCACCCCTCATTTCAGAATTATTAAAATAAACAACTCCCCCCACACACATATACACATTAAAAAAAACTGATTTCTTAATCAGTAAGGATTCAGGACATATATGCAGTGTTTATAATTACTTCTGAAAATTTACAACTATTTAAATGAAACAACTGCTCCAAGAGAAAAAAGTCTATGTAAATTAATTTTCTAACATCAGTCTTGGAAATTACCACGATTAGCACCCTAAAGCAGTATCATCCTTGCTTCAATAAGAAAAAAGTTTAAGGTTTAAGCTTTTATACTTTAAGGCTAAAAGTATATTGTCTCATTAACATTTTCCTATCTATGCATTTCTAGAATGTACACTCCATAAGAACAAGGACCGTTTCTACCATATGCATCACTATATCTCTACTGCTTAGACTTCCCGGTACTCAATATTTTTTGAATAAATAATTTTATTATAATTTTAATCATTATTTATTTAGAAAAATAGCTTGTTGAATTGCTGAAAAACTAAAGGACATATTTTTACTATTTTTTAAAGTTTATACAAGCTGGCAAAAAATTAATTCATACATAACTTTGCTAGCCACAACCAAAATATTCACATGAAAAAAACAGAAGTATTATCCATCATGAAAATCACAGCTAATATTATTAAAAACATGTAAAATTAATTGTTAATAGGATAAAACAATGAACCTTCAATTTCAAGTACATCTATATGTTGACAAACACCTTGATATTTCAAAAGTGTTCCACTCTAGTTTTACACGTTAATAATGAAAGCTAAGTGTAAAGAACCAACAGTTGAACAGTATTACCGTATAATCACACTTATATTTTAAAAGAAACTACAACCATATATATATATATATATATTTATATGTCTGTATATGTCTAAATAATTTCCAGAAGTATGTATAAGAAACTGTTAATGGTTGCCTCTGGAGGTCAGGGCACTGAAATGAAACTACTTTTCATCTTCTTTTAATTCTTTAATTTAAATCAGTATAAAAAAAGTCTTTCCATCCAACTATTAAATCTGAACCAGAGTCAACACTTAACTAAAACATTTAAAGTTTAACACTGTAAAATTTCTTTAATTTGGTCAGTCTTTCCCAGCTTGGGGGTGGAAAGGTGGGAAAGCAATCAAAACAATATGCTCTAATTAAACTAATCAAAACATTTTCTATTTTAAAAAGCAGGAAGCCATCAATGGATTTCATTAGTGAAAGATTACATATATTCATGCTTTGATGGAAACTATGATACTTAGAAATGCTAAGAATTTTACCATGTTCTCCCAGGTTTTAAAAAAGAGCTAATACAAGAAAAGCTCACTAGGACAACTGTCTTTTTTCAATGCAGTTAAACAGGGTCTATTATGTTTCCCAGACTCTTATATAAAAAAAATTTTCTCCCAATAAAACTAATTTACTTTCTTCTCTCAGTAAGTGAGAACCAAATAACTTAATGTTTTTTTTTTCCAGATTATAAACTGCCAGAATATGTAGCTAAATTTAAAGCCTCATAATAGTAACCATCTCAAGCCAGCTGTCTCACTTTTATCTACCTTTTAGCTCCTTTTACTGAATTAGCAGGCTTGTTTGTTTGCTTTTGGTTTTTGCCCTGTTGATAAGCCATCTTAAATTATTTTTGGAGGGCACAGTACATGAATAATGTGAATAAACACACTAACCTCACAGAACACCTTCACTGGAAGTATGAAATAAACTTACAGAGTATACCACAGGTATTTTTCCTTTTAAAAGAATTTAGTAGAACTTAAATAACAAAACATGAATTACACACTTGCTTCTAAAAGTAGGATTGTGGTAAGATTACCAGTTTATCAGCAGGGTGCTAGTGAACTAAAAAGTAGCAGCCTAACAGACACTGGAATTTAAAAATCTTCAATTAGGTAAAAGCACATAGTTCTGCATCAATTTCTCAAGCTGACCAAGCCATTTCTAAATTACTCATTATATTTGACAAATATTGAATGAATGACTTCAAAATGTTAGCAGGGAATACAGATGGTAAATAAATCGTCACATAAAAATAAAGTAAAATTATAACTTATGTTACAATTTTTACTAAATCCAAGAAAGGATAAAAATTGAAAATAGCTGGAAAAAAAACAAAAAAAACTAGGATTGCCTGAGGAAAACACAGAACACTTATGAACTCGATGATGGTAGGTATCACCTGGACTGTTGTCTCTTGCTGTCATCTGCATAAGAAGTGCCATCTGCTTTCGCTCAGAAAGTGGATAACCAAAAAGAATGCTAACTGGTGTGGATTTCTTATTTCCAGCATCCTTTTTTGTTTTCTTCTTTTCTGGACCTTCTTTCTCTGGAATTATTAATCGATATGTAAGAACTTGAAGCAAATATAAGCACTCAAAAGCAAAATATAAGACAACATATTTTTATAAATGACATACATGTATATGAGAAACGGATAATAATATATGAACTGGTAATAGCCAGACAAAAGAGCAATGGACTTTTAATATATTGTATAACAATTTTCTTCCTGAATACTTTGGAAAAATATATTCTTATTTCTATTGTTTTTAAAAAATTAATAACATTTGGAAATTTATTTCTAGTAAAATTTGTATTGTAATTAACAGTTCTATTATAATTTAGCTTCTTCAATAACATTTCAAATATTCCTTAGTATTACATTTGTTTCATTCAACTAAACATATATACATACAACTTCTATTTCATTCACTAAAATTTCATCTTTATCACTGCTAAATGTATACAGCATTACATCAAATTACTTCCCTAATTCCACTATTGATTTGTACAGTGTTCCAAGGAGCTAAGTGTTTAAGTCTCATTACACAAAATAGTATTGGAAAAAGCACCGTATCACTTTATCCCAGTCATATGATAGTTGAATGGTATTTATCAAAGCTATAGATGAGCAAATTAAAAGATTCTATGTTGGTTAATAGAGATACTACAAGGGTCCAAAAATGTTTCCAGGGACTTTTCAAAGAGATCTGATCTGTCATAAAATCAGCTCTCAGATTTAGCTATTTAGGAGGATCCTTTGGCAATGCAGCCAGCATTCCCCATTAAGTGCCAGGAAATTCAGACTGAACTGGATCCCATGGGTAAAAGAGATACAGAGGTTCTGTCCTCTCTTTAGGAATTCTCTGGAAGTTAATGCAGGTGGCCCTGTGTAGGCTAAGGAAGATTTCTGGCTATTACCTATCTAGGCATCTATGTCTTGGGAAATTCATAGTCCTTTAGAAATATATGAGATTTAAAGATCGATGTCTGAGGGTTCCTGCAAATAGGGGCGACAAAGTAAATAAAATAAAAAATAAAATAAAAAAATGAGTAGGAGGAAAAAGGAAGGCTTAGTGGTCAATAAAATGCCTTTTTCAGATAGATGTGATCAGCAACTAGAATACTCTAGGCAATAAGCATTTACTCATTTTGCAAGTTTTAAGAAAACTAACAATTTGATATTATTAGTAGGCATAAGAACTCAAAGTAATAATTCTTCCAGTGTACCACTTAATTAAGATAAACTAGTATCCTAATGGCCTACTGCTCACACACACACAAAATTCAATAGCTACTAAAATGCCTACTTTGTCGAGTACTTGTTTTTATAAAACAAAAAAGTCCAGAAAAGATATATTTAAATCAACCTTTATTAATAGTTCTAATATATTCTTTTATTTTCATATTTCTCATGTTATCAGTAGTGATCCAATTTAGTAGAAATCCCATCTCAGCAGTGTTTAACCAAACATTACTAAAGTTATTATAAAGCCTTTTGGAGAAGGCTATCTTTTCCTGAAATGTATACTCCTTTTCCCCCAAAATTTCAGCATGCCCAGGTACTCTGGTACTTAATGAGGAATCAGAAACATTGTTGTTGTTGTTTAAAATAGTTTTCTGTCTGAATAATGACTCTTTAAATTTAAAACGAATTTCCCTCCTAAAATAAAAATATTTAACAGTGTGAAAATTTTATAGAAAGCGGATATGATGTTTTATGGAAAAGAAGCAAAAATTAGTAATAAAATAAAGGATAAAACAGTATACTAAAAACATTTTCTAAAACATTGGGGAAATTTTTGCTTTTTATTTTCTCATTTGCAAAACAATGCTGGCTTTGCTGCTTTAAGTGCATTTTAATACAATGCTCTAAAAAGAATACTCTCTAAAGTGATATATACCCAGCTTACAAAAAAAGCAAGACATTTATAAATTCATTATTAGAATTTCATGTACCAAATGATCAAAGAAATCATTGTTACATTTTAGAGAATAAACAAATTTGGTATACTGCAAATATCCAAGCAAAAATTTAAGATGCTAGAGTTCCATCGGTACTCTATTTTTACTTTAACTGTGTTACCTTGGTGATGTGTCTAAGTTCATATTTTATATTAGGTCAGAAATGAAGGTAAATGAATGGTAGCTGATGTAAGATATCTGTCTAGGTTACAGATAGCTACATATATCTATCATTCTTCAAAATCATGTGCTAGATTAATATGTGCCTAAGTATATTTTTTCAACTTTAATGCATTCAACAAGACTGTTACTATAAGTTGTAGTTCCTAAAGTATGTATTCATCTGGGCTAATAACAGGCCAGAACTCTAAACTTTAAGCATAGGTATAATGACAGATGTATTCATTTAGCACAATATTCTACAGATTTGAAATTCCACTCTGACAGCCTAAGAAATTTTAGGAAAAATCCAAAGATTTACTAAAGCTTTTTCAAAAACAGAGAATGGAATTTTCAAAATCCAACATCCTTTCTTTGAAGTTTCAGTGGATCTTCAGAAATAAAGATATGTCCCAGTCTTATAATCTGGAAAACAAATGCTTTCTTTTCAGATCTTATCAGAATAAATAAGAACCTTAACAATGTCACATCAAAATTAAATAAGAGAAAAGACAAAGTTGTTTTTCTTGGGGTACTGGTTCATAAACTTATCGGTGTCTCAAAAATTAAATAGGACGTTTTCCCCACAAAGCAGTCAATGAATAAAGAAGGAAATACTGGAATAAAATTCAAATACAGATGAATACAAGTAAAAATCATTCACATTTGCAATATGTATACTTCAATTCTGTGAACAAATTTTGTCATTACTTTCTGGCTTTAAAATATCTACATGAATTTCTAACAGTTGAGGCCTATATCTCTTGGTTGCTGATTTTCAGCACTGCTACTCAGATCATAAATGGCTTCATCACATACAGTTCTTTCAGGTGCACTGAAGGTGTGCAGGGGTGTAGGAGTCCCATTTTAGAAAAGTACACTTAACGTCACAGTAACTGTAGACTTTTAAAATTTAATGCTGATTGTAAACATGCTCTCCCAAATTTTGACAACCAGGTACTACTGATTCATCAGCTTGATTAACAGCTTTTGGATAATTTTAAGAATAATTATTTGGTTCTACTACCCACCCCTATCCCCATCCAACTGCACAATTTTATGAAGTAGATAACAAGTAAACTAGAAACAAGGTTAATTATAGCTAAATGTCATATGCTCAAACTGGATACTTACATACCAAGAGATTAAACAATATTTACATTTTTAAAAGTTCAAAGATAAGAATGTCAGACTATTTAAAAAAAAAAGAAAGAAAGAAAGAAAAGGGACAACCAAAGCACTTAACCAATTAGTTTTTACATACTGGAAAACAGTATTATTTATATAGCCTCTTGTATTCTCTACCTGGAGTAACTATAAATCAGTAACACATAGTAACTGGTGCCAGAGAAGAAAAAAGAGGTTCCAACAAGTTAATGGTAAAGGCATTTTTCCAGGTTACCTAGTGTTTTAATCCATTTTTAGTAAAATTCAACATGGGCAGAAAGTCAATAAAGACTAAAGAATTCAATGGAAAATTTATAAAAACCTTTTTTTTAAAACAGTGCATGATTGAAGGGTAAGATGACACCCATGACAATCAGTACATATGGTATACTTTTAAAAGGGTATACAACAAAATAGACTACAGACCTTGACTAAGCTCCCACAGAGATCATTACAGGGATCCTCTTACATGTCTTTTAGGCAAATGTGCACTCAAGTTGTGTGGTATAAAATTTGAGTGGTGGTATACAGCAGTGCTACATGTTCATACATGGCATGTATTGTATAGCTCAGGACAAAAATCCAGAAAATTTGGTGTCATTCATTTAT
Source organism: Tolypeutes matacus (assembly GCA_026826555.1). Lineage (NCBI taxonomy): Eukaryota > Metazoa > Chordata > Mammalia > Cingulata > Chlamyphoridae > Tolypeutes > Tolypeutes matacus. The sequence goes on from JAKSZT010053813.1 coordinate 3,151,849, forward strand.
TCAACCAAAGATATGTATAAGCTGGTTTGAAAAGAAGTTACAGTACAATAATTGATTGCAGTGTGACAGAAACCACTGGCTAAACAGGGTCACCTGATAATCTAATTACCTGAATATGTCCTGTAAGAAGATATAAGTCTCTCCCCCCAATTTTCACTTGTATGTCCTGGGTCTGAATCTACAGAATGAGAAGAGACAGGAGAAAAGAAAAAAGCACACGAAGGAAAATGCAGAATTCAACAAACCAACATTTTTCAAAAGCCCACCAATTAGTCAATGATCTAGCATTATTTTTGCAAAAGATTATTTTTAAGGTAAAGACAAACCATGTATAAAACATGGGTGTGGCCAACACCTAAGATTTTAATTTTAGTTTCTTTAACTGGAATATCTCACAAATGAGAATATCAACCATGCAGTTTGAAAGAGTAGATACTACTAATTCTGCTTATTGAAACATACCATCTCTTTTGAGGCTATATATTTTTTCAATCTCTGAATTCACTTTTAGTTAAAAGAGGCAGTACTCTATCACTTTTTTTTTTTTTTTTTTTTTGGTTAAAACTGGTCCTTAGAAAACTTAGATAATGGAACTGAATCACCCTTTTTGATCAAAAACTACTCAGAAGACAATAGAATACTTTGAATGACTTCAGTACCATTCTTGACTAGACTTTTCTATAAATTACACAAATTTCAAATGATATGAATTTCAATATTGGTGACTACCGAATACATCTTAGAAAGCAAACTAAACCAGTACCGAATTTATCGGTTAAGATGAGAATACGGGATTCTGTTTGACAATTAATGACAGAGAAATAACAAAATGTACAATTGACCTTGGTTATCTATCCAGAGCAGGTATTTTTACTTATAAACATACGCCATTTTAACTCACAATAATACTGTGATCTTCACACCCTTAATTTATTGACATATAATTTTCTTTACAAGATCATTATTATTGGTATTTGTGAGTTTGCTTAGGAATAAGGAAACAAAAGTGTTGAAAAACACCAACTTAGAAAACAAGTAACACCTGACTATAGATAATACTTAGAATATTTAAAGCCTAGAAGTTTAATGATGATAAGGTTCACTAAACTGAAAGGGGAAAATAATGACTGAAATAACATTTAGACTAATTCTAAAGTAAGTGATTTCACTTCATACTTCTATATTAATTTCCAAGTAGAAGAGTCTGACACATTAAGAAAATTCAAACCTACCTACCCTTCAGCTTAATGCTAAACACTAGAATTTCTTTTTTTTTTTTAACATATTTGATTCACAAATGCATTTTATTTTATTTTTTTAATTTTTACCGGGAGGTCCCGGGGATCGAACCCAGGTCCCTCCATATGGGAGACGGATGCCCAAACCACCCGAGCCACAGCCGCCCCTAGAATTTCTTTTAACCTTGAAAAATGAACTGTATCTGTGTTTGTGTATTTACACACATTTTAAACATCTTTTCCAAAATAATGGATAGATTATGCCCATGAGGCCAGGGATTACATCATCTTTATTTACCAATGTGCATTCACAGGGCCTAATGAAGTAGTTAGCAAATAGTGCCCAAATATTTGTTAAATGGATTGAAAGACAAGGCTTCCAATGAATATTTATATTTCAGAACTGAATGCATTAAATGAGCAATTAGATGAATCCCATGAAGAATAATATTTGACATTTCATTTAAAGACAAGCAAAAAATTAAAAATGGCTCCACAGTATGGTACATAGTTGGTGGTAATAGTATGATCAGGTCTTTCATAATCGGTAGCAAGTGTTCCACAAGTAAGGTATTGGTGGAGGGATGAAGTACGTGAATTCTGTACATTATGCATGACCGCTTCGTAAGCTCACAACTTCTCTTAACAAAAATAAATAGCTTCCATAGACCGCAAAGCTAAGAAAAAGTGGTAACCAGTTATGTTTTGTCAACAAATGGAATTAAATGGATTACTGAAAATATATCATATTATTTTTATAGTTTAATGCACAGCAGACAAATTTAACTTTCAATTATACATTAATAAAAGGAAGCAGTGCAACGGTTTATCCAAATCTTCCTTTGGACGTAACTAATCCACCCCAACCCCACATACCCTTTGGGTTATACTCAATTAAGTATATTTATATTTGGACATTTGAATATGTATTCTATAAAAATTTAATTTAGGAGCTGGGGAAAATTAAAAGTGGCCATATCCTGCCCCTTTACTCAACTATTACTTCCTTCTATGCTGTACCGGAACTAAGCAATTGCTCTCTATGAGACTGACGTAAAACAATGCATACTAAGCAAAGCAATGATCTCTTCCTGATATAGTCTTTATAGTGAGACAAGACAAGTAATTATTTTGTAAAAACAACATGAATCAGAGGAATGTTTAACCCTTTTAGCCTTGTAACCCTAACTCCTAGGAATGAATAATAAATAATTTAGGGTATAATGAAAATAAAGTTGTTTTTTTCCCCCAAAGAATGCACTTGATAGCATTATTCATAAGAAAATAATTGCAAATTTAGTATGAAGGCCAGAAGAGATACTCTCACATGTAGCCTCAAGATAGCCGTTCAATAACTTTCACATTAAGGAAACGATTTTACCTTAGATGGCATAACGCTAGGAAAGAAAACAAAAAGTATGATTTTGTAACTGATAATGCAGTTCACTTAGGTAGAAACATTAATAAATTATTGAAGATAACAGTAGTTACTGATTACTGTGCTAAACACTTTGTATACAGTGACAGGCATTAAGTGCCTACCCAATATTAATTTTCCCCTTCTTACCAGGAATACCCCAGGTTTTGAGCAGGGTGACAACATACCCAGCAAAAAATATTTGACTTTTAAGACTGCAATGCATCTAGGATAGTCTAACCAATGAAATGAAGGCAGGAGTTCTAGGGATGTTGTCTGATCAATAAAGTGGTTAAGTCTCACTTAAAGAAAGACACTTCTTTTCTTCCTCCTCCCCCTCCTACTTTTTGCCCAGGAAGATGTAGCCAATATCTTGTGACTGTAAGGTAAAAAGCTTGAAGACAAAACTCATAAATGAGGTAAGGATGGCAGTACAGAAAAATGAAAAGAGCCCAGATCCTAATGGCATTATTAAGCTACTATACCAACTTTGGATTGCATAAACCTGGCCTTCTCATTGCATTAGATTAATAAAGCTAGATTATTAATCTTTTTTAAATTAATCTTTTAATAATTAATTTATTAATATATCTATTAAGACAGTATTAGTTTTCTGTTATGTTTAATGTACCACAAACTGATTTTATACATGTTAAGACATTTAAAAGCTCTCTGAAGTTGGTATTATTATAATATGCACTGTTACAAAGGAAATTGGGACTCAGAAAGAAGTCAAATTATTTGGCCAGGAAGAATAGGGGACTGAGCAGGGACTATCAGACTCCAAAATGTATGGTAATAAACATATACTATGATTTACCTCTATTATAATAATTCATCCTGTCATGATTCTAAAATAGGAGAGATTAAAAGTAAAGACTAAAAGTAATTGATAAAGCAACCTAATATAGTAGGTACAAGCAGCATTATGTCTTCTAGTTAAGAAGCACTTTTTATGCTTCTACAGGTCCAATGGTTCACTGTATATATGTCTTCTTAACATTTCATGGGCAAAATGTATGTGAATTCGGTGATAGGGTAGCACAATGTGTGATAAATATAAATATTATATTATATAATATAAGCAGATATGTTGGAGAGTTGTTGAATTTAATAAAGTAATTCAAAATGAACAGTAGTATGATGCAGCTAAGGACACACTGGTGTGATTTCAAATTATACTTTGATATTCTTTCTTAAATTTTGTCTAATCAAGTATTGGGGATTGAATCATATTCTCAACCCCTAGTCCTATGGGTGTGGACCTATTGTAAATAGGATCTCTTTAAGATAGTACTTCAATTAAGGTATAGCCTAAATGGAATTAGGTTGGGCTTTAATCCAGATTACTGGAGTCCTTTATAAGCAGAATGAAATTTAGACAGAGAAACCATGAGAAGCAGCCAGGAGCTGGAAATCAACAGAATCCAGAAGAGAAAGAAGACACTGCCATGTGCACCACCATGTAATAGAAAAGCCAGGGAACCCCAAAGATTGCCAACCAGCCAGAAAGACACGGACCCAGGAGGAAACAAGTCTTCTATACTCTAAAATTATGAGCCAATACATTTCTGTTAAGCCAACCCCCTGTATGATATTTGTTTTAGCAGCCAAGAGACTAAAACATCAGGCAATTATTTTTCTAGAAAGTGGTGCCTTTAAAAAGTTAATATGTATTAAATAACTGAGAATTAGAAAGCTTAAGACATATTAGGGATCTCAAATGAAGACATTCACCCAGTTGATGGCATTATTGCTGATTTGTGGGACCACTGAACCTTCCTTGGTGAATGTATGAATACCTTTTTAAATAAAAGTACTGAGTTTATTTTATAAAAATATATGTTCATTATTTTTAAAATTCCAGCCATACAAAAGAGTACAAAGAAAGTAACAAATCACCCCAAATCCTGGAAATAAAGTGTTAACATCTGTTGAGCATCATCCCAAGCATCCATCTAAATACATATAAAGACAAAGGAAAACTGGAGAGAAAAAGAAAGAAATGAATTTATGTAAGAATAAGAAACTATATATATATATATGCTATTTTTAAATAAAAGGCTTTACGGTTAATTTTAATTCAACACAGAAGCTAAAGGAATTGTTTCTTCTAAGAGACATCATATACTAAGGTATAAACAACTATAAAGGAATTTTAAATAACATTAAGAAGTTAAGATTAACTGATTGCTTTTTTAAAAATTTTTACCGGGAGGTCCCAGGATCAAACCCAGGTCCCTCCATATGGGAGACAGACGCCCAACTGTTTGAGCCACATCTGTCTCCTAATCATATCAGTTTTAAACAGTATCAGTTAGTCCTGTGCTATGAGAGATGATGAGCTGAGTAGCACTATTAACACTTCCTCCTTACTACCCACATCCTGTTCTTTTATTTTTAGCTAAGTCAGGGCTTTAACATTAACATTTTGTTCTGTACACATAACACACCCACCAGGTTTAGGTTTAGTTCTACATTGAAACAATAGTTAAACAGTCTTATGTTATCTTTCCATATGTGTGATTACATTTGTCATGTGTGCATGTACATATATATAGAAATATATATATACACAACAGGGTTTGTAATAGAATCAAACAGTATATACTGTTCCAGAACATATTTTTTTACTTCCTATACTATAAATGTCTTTCTATATCATGCATTCTTCTACAATATTACTTTTAAGGGTAAAACCCTATTTATTAGATTTACCATAATTTAATAAATTCTATATTATTTGGCATTATTTTCCTGTTGTGTTTTTTGCTATTATAAACAAAGTTGGGATAAACATCCTTAAAAATAAATTTTTGCCCTCATCACTAATTATTTATGAAGAATAAATACCCAAAGAATTACTTAATCAAATGTTGGTTTGTTTTTTTTTAAAGTTTCTGATATATGATGTCATATTTACCTCCAACAAGTATTCCAAAATAATTTAGACCAATTAAAGAGTTCCTACTTCCATCCTGTGACTACGAGGCATGACTTTGAGCAACAATGATGTCAAGTCCATAGACAAAAGAAAGTTATCTTACTCATTCTAAATTATTTCTTTGATTACTATTGATATATTTTAAAATATATTTGTCAATATATTTGCTTTTATCTTTTGCCCATATTCCCATTTTTGTATTCTTCAGCTCATATTTAAGAACTCTTTACTAAATATATTAAGATGAGGGCTATCACTTATGTTGTAAACAGTTTCCTCTCCCTATCTTTGTTAAAAGTATCTTTATACAGTTTCAGCAAGTTTAAAATATAGCACATTCATAAAAAGACCAATGTCATATATAGAATTTGATTCTATGTTTTTTAAACAAAATAAATTTTATTACATACTAATAAAGCATAAATCCATCCAAAGTGTATAATCAATGGTATCTGATATAATCACATAGCTGTGCATATAATTATATAATTATCTTTTTATGATAAACTTCATCTAATGATACTCCGGATTCTACTTTATTATTTTTTTTAATATATAAAAATGAAAGACAGCTGAACTGTAAGTAACATTTTGCCTTGGGCCTAGGAAAATTCTTTTTTAATGTTTTGGCTTTGTGTGTTTAAAAAAAAAAAAAAAAATATCAAAGCTTTTACTCTATTACTGATTACAATTTATAAATTTGGCCTATCAAAAATATCAACATATAAGTTTTAAACCCTTCGAAATCTTGGTTTTGTTTTGTTTTTGTTAGGTGATACCAGGGATTGAAACCGGGACCTCATAATATTTGTGAAGCAGGCACTCAACCACTGAGCCACACCCACTCCACAAAATCTTGTTTTGAGATGGTATAAAACATGGCTAAAAGAAGAATAAGAGTTTGTTATGAAACAGTCTTAGAGAGGGCTACAACATCCCACTAAATTCAAATAAGTGGAAAAATTCAAATAAGTAGCAGGGGGGATGATATAATCTAATTAATAAAATATGATTCAGATTATGTTTATTCATGTGTTCCTAGTTCTTTTCTACTTTATTTTACTCTAGATTAAAGACAAATAATCTACCTGATCTAATAACAAGGGCTGCCATGGAAAGTTTATTCTTTTGAAATCTTATTTATTCCTAAAACATTAATGTTCTATAAATTTATCAAAATCCCTTCTTTCAGATTACTATAAGAAATACCACTGTCTTTGGAAAACAAAGCCTGGGTAACATAAATGATTTAAAAATGACTACTAAAGGGACTTTTAGGGAGAAACTATTAGAGGGGTTAAATCTTAAATAGATATCTAACAGCACACACGGACCCTCTTCTCAGCTAAGTGACATAGAAATTGCTTAAGATAGCTTAAAGATGAGGAAAGTCATGGTTCAAAAAAAAAAAAAAAAAAATCTGAGATGTCTAGAAGATACCATCGTAACTTAAAAGGAACAAAGCATGTAAGTTCTTAATCACTACAAAAATTACCAATCATTAAGGTTTCAAAATGTCAGGAATGTTCAGCAACAATTTCTAATTTAAGCTGAGAGAGACAGTATAATATATAAAGGAGACCTGCCTACTAAAAGTATATACACAAAATTAAGTATTTCTAAGGATAAATTGGCAAAAGGAGTTTCAAAAATTTTCAAGAATATTTTTACAGTTGTCAGAGTCAAGATCATTTCTGTATTGATGATTAAAATGGTAAGAATGATGGAAGTAGGATATAATTTCTGTAAACAAACTCAAAAGGAACAAACTTTCTGAGTGAAACTAAGACATTCTTAAAAAGAGTTTATCAGGGGGACGGATGTGGCTCAAATGGTTGGGTGTCCGTCTCCCATATGGAGGGACCCGGGTTCGATACCCGGGACCTCCCGGTAAAAAAAAAAATAAAAATAAAAAGTATAAAAAAAATAAAAAAAAAAAGAGTTTATCAATGATATTTTGTGCAAGGGATAAACAACTATGATAAATACAAATGCCCATAAATAAACTAACACTCAAGTTTACATTAGTTTCAAGAAATGGTTGGGTCAGGGCTAAAACACAATCTAGAAATTTATCAGATGGTGATAATATGGTTCGACTCTATTATGAATAATTAGAACTGAAGAAGTCAAGTATCAAACTCTGGTATAGAAGAGTATTAAGAAACAAAAGTATTATGAATAGAGGCAGTTGGCCTCTGTTTGTTTGTTTTTGGGTTTTTTTTTTTTTTTTGGTGATACATTCATTTCTGTATCTGAAATGCTTAAACTTCTTTCTTTGATGGGTCTAATAATATATTCTCAGAAACTGAACTCTTTCTCAAATCTACCATATCCTAATGCTCCCTATCACTCAGTACATGTCATCAATGGAATTCTTTCCCCAATATTAATTTCTGAAAGTGGTTAAGAGATTTGTAATAAACATCAAGAGAAGGAAACATAGAAATGTTTAAATCTGATTACAAATCATGTTTGGAAAAAGAAATATTATATTTCCATTTCTGCCCAAAAACGATAAAATCTGAAATACTGAAATACAAATACTTCTGTGTATGTGAGAGGAAGAAAATGATCATGATTTTACCAGGAAACAACAAATTAGTCTACCTGTGTCTGAATCTCGTTCTTCATTTCTTGATGGACTAATAGTAAAAGGAAGTTTACGTTTCATGGATGATTTCTCTTTCATCTCCTTGACCACATCACTTCGATCAATTTTTGGAGTTTTGCTGTAGGATGCAATCTTGTCTTTACTCTATTAAAATTTTAAATATGAATAAAATTATAACAATATTAGCTGAGGAACAGTTTCAAAAATGATTATTTTAAGGAACTTTTCAAACATACACAAAAGTAGAGAGGTGTTTTACAAACCATCATTATACAATGTACTCAAGACCCAGATTAACAATTACAACATTTTTCTATATTGTTCCATATTCCCCCACATTTATTTATTAAATGTAATTTTAAAACAATAAGAAGAAATGCAAATTATCAGGTCCCACCCAAGACCTACATAATCACTAATTCTGGGGGTGTGGTCCAATGATCTATTTTAACAATCCATCAGTTAACTTTGATATATGATAAAAGTTTGAGAACCACTGCTTTTTATCAATAAAGAGGTAAATGTACATGGATCACAGAAACCAAAGGATTCTGGTAAAAGATTGCAGGTCCATTTCTTAAATCAGAGTAAAGGGATAAATTTCTAATTCAATTTAGAGAAAGGACAATATATCAAATAAATATACCATATACCCAACCAGTTGAATGAAATATCCTCTTTCCTCATGGCCTATGGCTATTTTAACGTTCACTCCTAAACCTACATCCAAATTGGTAAAGCACATCTAAACTGGGCTGATGATTTCTTTGTGAAAAATATGCTTGATACTAAGAACTAAGCTACAATAACTTTAGCAGGAAAGCTTAAAACAATACTCCCAAAATTACAGTAAGTGATTAATATAGTAATTGTAGAGACTCTCAGAAGCAAATGAGAAGCAGGTGCAGACTGCAGAAGGCAGTAGCTTTCAACCCAAGAGAGAAAATAAATTGAAGGAAGGAAGGGAGAGGTATAAAGAATATAGAAATTAAAAAAAAATAGACCTTACCAGTAGAATCAAAAGTTTATTTCAAAACAGCAATATAATATAGAATTACCAAATGACCCAGCAATTCCAATCCAATGTATATAACCAAAGGAATTGAAAATAGGAATTCAAACAGATTTGAACTATGTACTCCAATATTCATAGTGGCTATTCACAACAGCAAAAAGGTAGAAACAACCCAAATGTCCATCAACAAATAAATGGCTAAACAAAATGTGATACGTACATACCATGGAATGTTACTTAACCATAAAGGAGGAATGGAGTTCTGAAACATGTCAGATATTGTATGATTCCCTTATATGAAATACCTAGAATAAGCAAATTCATAGACAAAGAAACTATGTCAGAGGTTACCAGCAGTCGGGTAGTGGGAAATAGGGAGTTACTACTTAATGTATACAGAGTTCCTATTTGGGATGCAAACTCAGTTGGAAACTCAAGACTGCACTGTCACCTTTACGGGAATTTCCCGCCTATTGTTCAGCCCTACAGATCCCAGACATGCCAGCCTCCACAAATGCCTGAGCCAATTCCTTAAAATAAAACTCCTAACATATATTTATGTATTTATACTGTTGGTTCTATTTCTTAGGAACCTGGACTGATACAACAGTTGAAGTGTTGCAAAACAAAGACAAAGAGAAAATCTTCACAAGAGCAAGGAAAAACCAATTCATCATGACAGGTACACAATAAAATCAATGGCTAACTTTCCCTTTTTAAGAGTGAAAGACAGAAAGAAATGAAATGACATATCAATCTGTTCAAAGGAAAACAAAAATGTAAATAACAACAATAACAAAAAGTTAACCAAGATTTTTATATCCAGAAAAACGATCCTTCAAAAATGAAGGCAGCCCCTTCCAGGAAGATGGAGGATTAGAGAGATACAGGATTCACTTCTCTCCCCCCAAAATAGTTTAGAGGACAGGAAGAAACAGCCTGAAAAAATGTTTTAGGGTTTAATACACCAGAAGGCTGGATACCACCCAGAAGAGAGAGGGGCTGAGGAAAAGAACCTCAAAGGGAAAACTCTGAGTAAGAGCTGCAACTGCAGGAGCCCACCCCCACCCCCACCCCTACTCCCGGTGCAGACAGCTTTGATTTCTGTGGCTTCTGGCTGGCAGCTATGGACAGAGGGGGCAGCAGGAATACATCTCCCCAGGAAAGAGGAGAGAAATGGATACAGCCTAAGGCTGAGTCAGCTCTTGGCCAGGAAATTTGGTCTTTGGTCTGCTGTGTCCCATGAGCCCTGCCAGGCTAGGGGCAGGGGGGGAGATGCCACTGTTTGTCCTGGGAGCCAGCAGGGGACAAAAGAGATCCAACTCTCACAAACACTCTCCCTACTGGCTGGGACTGGTTGGTGAGGCTGCAGAGGGGAGTGGAATTATTTCCTACCCAGGAAAAGGAAGGGGGTTGCCAGCAAAGGTTGGGAAAGAGGGTCTGAGAAAGTTTGATTTGTAGGGCTTGGAATAGCCCCAAGGCAGGATCCTCTGTCACACTGTTGAGGTAGGTATTGCAGCGAACACATTCTGACCAGGGTTTGAACTAAGAGGGCTGCTGAAGAGTGCCATCTGCCAGCGGATGAAGGAAGTGCATGCAAGGAAATTAAAAGTAAATAAATAAGAGACTTTTGGGGGCCTTTACAGCTCCCTCCCCAAGGCCCCTGGAAGCAGGTCTGCAACACATTACTAGGTCCATGACATGAATTTGAGTAACTAAATACGGATAATCCTAAAGAGCTAGAAGAGGTGAATCCAGAATCAAAGAATGGCAGGAAAATACAGCCTCCTGCCACTAAATCCCCATAAAAAAGGGAGAAATTGAGCATCACCATGACCAAGTGGAATTTATTCTTGGTATGCAAGGGTGGGTCAACACAAGAAAATTAATTAATGTAATACATGACATCAACAAATTGAAGGGGAAAAAAAACACAATTCACAACTTGTGTAATAAACATATAAAAAAAGAAAAATATGATCATCTCGATCAATGCAGAAAAAGGATTCAACAAAATCCAGCATCCATGGGAAGCAGATGTGGCTCAAGCAGTTGGGTGTCCACCTACCATATGGAAGAGAGTTCCGTTCCGGATGCCTCCTAAAGACGATGAGCAAGACAGTAAGTTGATTTAACAGGCTGGTGCAGTGAGCTGTCGCAACAAGATGACGCCACAAGACAATGCAACGAGAAAACACAATGAAAGACACAACAAGCAGGGAGCAGAGGTGGCTCAAGCAATTGGGTGCCTCCTCCTACAGGGTTCGGTTCCCGGTGCCAACTAAAAAAAAGAAGACGAGCAGACACAGAGAGCAGACAGTGAGCGCAAACAACAAGGGAACAAGAGGGGTGGGGGGAGAGAAATAAATGAAAAATAAATCTTAAAAACAAAACAAAACAATTAAAGCACATTTCTTTAAAAACAACAACAACAACAAAAATCCAGCATCCTTTCTTGATAAAAACACTTAGATAGCAATAGAAGGAACATTCCTCAATATGATAAAGGGAATATATGAAAAACCGACAGCCAACATAATACTCAATGGTGGAGTTGAAAGCTTTCCCTATAAGACGGAACAAGACAAGGATGTCCACTGTCACCACTGTTATTCAACACTGTAGCAGAAGTTCTAGCTAGAGCAATTAGATGAGAAAGTAAATAAATAAAAGGCACCCAATAAATAAAAGAGGAAGTAAAACTCTTGCTATTCACAGATGACATGATCCTATACTGAGAAAATTCTGAAATGTCTATGACAAAACTACCTGAGCTAATAAACGAGTTCAGCAAAGTGACAGGAATCAAGATGAACATGCAAAAATCAGTAATGTTTCTGTACACTAGGTACTGAACAACCTGAGGAGGAAATCAGGGAAAAAATTCCATTTACAACAGCAACAAAAAGACTGAAATACCTAGGAATCAATTTAACCTATATTCAGAAAACTACAAAACAATGGTAAAAGAAATCAAAGAAGACCTAAACAAATGTTCATGGATTGGAAGACAAAATATCATGAAGATATCAATCCTATGCAAACTGATTTACAGATTCAATGTAACACCAAAGTTCCAACAGCCTACTTTACAACAATAGAAAAGGCAATTACCAAATTTGTTTGGAAGGGCAAGGGAACCCGAATAGTCAAAAACATCCTAAGAAAGAAGAGTGATGTGGGAGGGCTTTCACTGCTTGACCTTGAAACATATTACAAAGCTCCAGTGGTCAAAACAGCATGGTATTGGCATAAAGATAGACACATTGATCAGTGGTATAGAATTGAGAGTGCATAAATAGACCCTCACCTCTACAGCCAACTGGTTTTTGACAAACCTACCAAGTCCATGTTAACGGGACAAAACAGTCTCTTCAACCAATGGTGCTGGGAGAACTGGATATCTATAACCAAAAGATTGAAAGAGGACCCCTTATCTCACTCCCTATACAAGAATCAACTCAAAATGGATCAAAGTCCTAAATATAAAAGCTAGGACTATAAAACTAATAGAAGAAAATGTAGAGAAACATCCTAAAGACAGTGTAGTAGGTGGTGGTTTCTTGGACCTTACACCCAAAGTACGAGCTACAAAAGAAAAAATAGATAAATGGGATCTCGTCAAATTAAACACTTTTGTACCTCAAAGGACTTTGCCAGAAGGGTGAAAAGGCAGCTGACTAAATGGGAGAAAATATTTGGCAATCATATATCCAATAAGGGTTTAATATAGAGAGATGCTACAACTCAACAATAAACAGACATTGGTCCAAAAAATACAAACGGTGAAAAAACACATGAAGGGAAGCGGCTGTGGCTCAGTCGGTGGGGCTCCCGTTTACCATATGGGGGGCCCCGGGTTCGATTCCCGGGGCCTCCTGGTGGGGGCAGGCCCGCCCGCACGGCGTGGTTGGCTGGCCCAGCGAGCACAAGCAGCAGGGGGGGGATAAATGAATAAATAAATAAAAAAAAAACACATGAAAAAATGTGTTTTTCACTAGCAATTAGAGAAATGCAAATCAAAGCTACAATGAGCTATCATTTCATACCAATAAGAATAGCCACCATTAAAAAGGCAGAAAACTGTAAGTGCTGGAGAGGATGTGGAAAGATAGGAACGCTTAATCACCGTTGGTGGGAATGTAGAATGGTACAGCCACTGTGGAGGACTGTTTGGCAGCTCCTAAGGAATTTGAATATATATTTGCCATGTAACCTGGCAATACCACTACTAGGTATATACCAAGAAGAACTGACACTAGTGACACGACACAGACACCTGAACACCAATGATCATAGTGGCATTATTCAAAATCGCCAAAAGATGGAAATAACCCAGGTGCCCATCAACTGATAAATGGTAAAACAAATTGTATACATACAATGGAATATTATGCAGCTGTAAGAAGAAATGAAGTCTTGAAGCATTTGACAACATGGATGAACCTGGAGGACATTAGGTTGAGTGAAGCAAGCCAGAAACAAAAGGACAAATACTTTATGATTGCGCTGTTCTGAACTTTTAATATATTGTGTAAACTCATGGAGTTCAAAACTAGAATACAGGTCACCAGAAAATATAATGAGGTTAGAGAATGGAAAGCTGAGGGTTAACCTGTGCAGAATTGGTAAAAATGTGGTTTAAGAATCTTTGGAAATCAACAGAAATGGTGAAAGCACATCATAGTGTTTCTAACTAGCAGTGCTAATATATAGATATGACAGTAGTTGAAAGGGAAATATATCATGTATATTACCAGAAGGAAAGCTAAAATGGGCCTGCAGAACATAGAGAAAGCTCATGTGAACTATGAATATGGGTAATACTGCATATATAAGACTGTCTTGCTTTGAAACTAAACAAATGTATGTTAATGTTACAAGATGTTATTATCAGGCAAAAATACAACTAAAGAAAAATATGGGTGGTATTGTATAGTAATATATTAATAATCTTCCATTAAGGTTAAAGATTAAAAAAAGAACTTTACTAAGTAAAAGAACCTAGACTAAAGGTACTAAGAGATAGAGATTTTTTGGTCTGTTTTTTATTTTTTATTATTATTGGAATAATGAAAATGATCTAATAATGACTGAAGTGATGAATGTACAACTATGTGATTACACCAAATTCCATTGATTGTACATTTTGGATGGATTGTATGCTTTATTAATATCTATCAATAAAATTGATTTTAAAAAATGAAGGCAGTAAAAAAAGACTACATACTGTATAACTCCATTTATATGAAATGCCCTGAGAAGGCAAATCTACAGAGTTAGAAAGATTAGTGGCTACTAGAGCCGGGGAGTTGGGAGAGTATATGGGAAGTGATTGAAAATGGATACACAGCATTTCATATAGGCCAGAGATGTTCTAATATAGATTGTGGTGATGACTGCATAACTGTGAATTATACCTTAATAAAGCTGTTTAAAAAATGAAAGTAAATAAAGACATTCCTAGATCATTGAGGACTGAGAGAATTCATGGCTAAAGACCTGCCTTACTGGAAATCATAAGAGAAACTCTTTTAGGCTGTAAGGAGATGACACCACACAGTAACATGAATCAACAGGAAGAAATTAAGAATGTCAAAATTGATAAATGTGTGTCAATACAAGGAACTGTATATTTTTCACATTAATTATCTTATTTCTCTAAAAAATAAGATTTTAAAAAATGAAGGCTGACTCTACCTTATACCATATACAAAATCAACTCAATGGATTAATGACCTAAACTTAAGAACCAGAACTCTCAAACTCCTAGAAGAAAACTTAGGAAAACATCTCTTGGACTTTGTGTGAGGCAATGGTTTCTTAGATATTACCCCCAAACCATGAGAAACGATAGAAAAAATAAATGAATGGAACTGATTAAAATAAAAAAACTTTTATGCCTCATAGGACTTTATCATGAAAGTTAACAAGACAACTTACAGAATGGGAAAAAATATTTGGAAACCACATATCTGATAAAGATTTAATATGCAGAATATATAAAGAAACCCTTCAACTCAACAACAGAAAAACAAATTTAAAAATGTGCAAAAGACTTGAACAGACATTTCTCCAAATAAGATATACAAATGGCCAAAAAGCATATGAAAAGATGTTCAACATCATTAGCCATTAAGGAAATGCAAATTAAAAACACAAGATACCATTTCACACCCACTAGAATGACTACTATTTAAAAAAAATAATAAGTTTTGGAGAGGATGTGGAAAAATGGACATACTCGTTCACTGCTGGTAGAATGTAAAATGGTACAGCCGCTGTGGAAAAAAGTTCGGTGCTTCCTCAGAAAGTTAAGCATAGAATTACCACATGACCCACAATCCTTAGTTCTAGGTACCTAGCCAAAAAAAATTGAAAGGGGGACTGGAACAGATATTTAACATATAAAAAGGATTATACAACATGAATAAGTGAGACTCATCTGATGAATTCAAGGTTGGTTTATCATCCAAAAATGAATCAATGTAATAAACTATATTATACAGAGTAAAAGACAAAACTACAAGATCATCTCCAAAGACGCAGAAAAAAGCTTTGTCACAAACACCCATTCATGATAAAAACTCCCAACAAATTAGTAATATAAAGGAATTTCCTCAACTCATACATCATATTTAATAATGAAAGACCAAAAGCTTTTCCCTTAATATACATACAAAAATAAAAAAAGCATGCCTGCTCAGCTTCTATTCAACATTGTACTGTAGGTTTTCTCCCATGCAGTCTATCAAGAAAAAGAAATAAAAGGAATCCACATTGGAAAAGATGAAGTAAAGCAGATGACATGAACCCAAATGAAGAAAACTCTAAGGAACCCACAAACAATTAGAACTAATAGGAGTTCAGCAAGGTTACTATATAAAAATCTGCTGTATATCTATATAATAGCAATGAACAATCCAAGAATGAAATTAAGATAATTCCATTTAAAATAGCATAAAAAATAAAATACGGACAAATAATTTAACAATAGAAGTGCAAAACTTGTATACTGAAAACTACAAAGCATTGTTGAGGGAACTAAGGAAGATCTAAATAAATGGAGACAGTCCATGTTCATGAATTGGAAAATTCAATATTATTAAGATAGCAATTCAACAAAAATCCCCGCAGGCCTTTTTTTGTTTGGTTTTTGTGCAGAAACTGACAAGTTGACCCTAAAATTTATATGAAAATGCAAAGGACCGTGAATAGTTTAAAATTTTTTTGAAAAGTTTGGGAGGTTTCTGTGTTCTAATTTTGAAAGCAGATTTGGGGTTGCCTGGGTATGGAGGTGGGAGCATGGGCTGATTGTAATTCAGCATGAAGATCTTTTTGCCATGACAGAAATATTCTAAAACCGGATTGTGATGATGGTTGCGGAATTCTATAAATTTCCTAAATATCATTAAATAGTACACTTAAAGTTTGAGTGGCATATGTAAATTATATCTCATTAAAGCTGTTTACAAAGAAGATTTGTGAGCAAATGTTTATAGCAGCTTTACCATAATGGCATAAAACTGGGAATATGTCAGATATCCTTAAACAAGAGAATGGCTTTAAAAAAGAGAGACTTTCAGAAACGGAAAATAGGGGGAAAAAAAGTTAATCTAATGATAATGTATAAAACTAGGTAATGGAAAGATGAGGGATAGTGAGACCAGTTATAAGACTACTGCAGAAATCCAAATGAAGATGCTGCGGGTCTATATTAAATAGGAATGAAAACAGGACACATGTAAAAGGACAGAATCACAGGTTCTTGGCAAGTAATATTAATAAAATCAAAACTGTTAAACATTTATTACTTACTATGTACTGTGCATTGTGTAAGCCTGATACTTATGCCCTTTCACTGTCACAAAAGTTCTATAAAATACTGTCCTTGATTACAGAGAGGGACATTGAAGATAGGGAAGTTAGTACTTTTGAGACTTAACAAATCTTTAGTATAACTATATACCTTTCTTCCACATGGTTTCTCTACCATATTGCTGTCACTGTCAGAATTTTCACTCTGAACTGGCTTTGTGAACCCAGATTTGGGCATCTTATAGCTGTTCAGCTAGCTTCTTCCTTTATCAAGTCTTCTCATCCTGGATCTGTAAAGAACGGATATATAAGTTATTTGTATGCATATACAAGAGAATATATTTAATAGGTTAATAGAACCTACCTAATAACCACACTCTATCCTAACACTCTTAAGTTTTCATTTAATAATCTGAGCTAATTCAAGTTATCTTATTCAAGTCCAGTCAGTTTCTTACTAAAAGAAAAAAAGAACTACTCTTATATATTGTCCTACCTTCTCTAGACTAGTATTCAATCTCCAGCTTTCTGGATAGCCACAAACAGTAGAAGTGGAAGCAGTGGCAAAAGGCTTCTCATTCCAGTGTAACTCCAGAGGTAGTGGGTCCTAATAGATTCCCTGGCAGGTCTGTGTTGGTCTAGAAGTCATTTCTGAAGGCCAAGCCTAGAATCTGACAGGTTTTAGCAGTAAATTTACAACACTTAATTCCATATACATTATTAAACCCCTTCTGATGTTCCTTTTCCTTCACTGAAGTGCCAGGCAGCCACAGGCATTTCAGTCACTTTATCATTCTATTCATGGATATAATTGTCATGTTGTACTGTAATGCTCACTGCGTGAAACCTTTTCTTTGTAATTTGTTTAGCCTTCTCTCTCCTGTTCCGCAGCCTGATTTAATAGGTCAAAAATCCTCCCAGAAGCTAATGCTTATGCACAAGCTTGTGCTTTGAGATTCAAAAAAAAATTCCAGGAAGGGGTTCTTATATATAAAAGGGAAAGCTTTGAGATTTCATCTATGCTGCTGTCCAATGACCAAATAGCCCATGTGACTAATTAATTTAAAATTAATTAAAATTCAGTTTCTTATTCTTACTAACCATATTGAAAGGGTGCAATAGCTACCATATACCACACAGTATAGATATGCAACATTTCTATCATCACAGAAAGTTCTACTGCAAAGCGGTGGGCTAGACTAAGGCTGTTGAGCAAGTAAAGCTTTACTTGGGTCATAAGAACAAGAATGGCTGACATGTTTTACTATTTCATGCTATAAATCTCATGTAAGTGGATACCATAAGTCTAAGTAAGATGTTATTTTATATGTGAATTATTAAAACTCAGAAATCTTGAACAGGATATAAATAAAAATCTATGTTCTTCAAATCGTTATATTGGTGCTTTAAAATTTGTTTGGTTCTGAAAAAAAAATAAATGAAATAAAAAATACCATAAATGGAGTGCCTGTCCAGATACAGACAGTGGAGTGAGACACTCACAGAAACAACTTTCTCAAAGTTACATTAAAAGATGAACAGATTGCAGTATTGGGGTGAGTTTCCAATTCAAGGAAAAGGCAACTTAAAATAAAAATAGGATGCCCTGACATCCTTGCTGGCCCTGTCCCCTTCCTCTCATTGGCTCGGCAAGGAGCCACCTGTCTGTGCTCCCAGTGTGATTACATAATCTGGGTTCTGAAGGGAGCAGAGTAACCCTAGTCCATATACTGGGAGCATATATGTCTGTGCTAATCTGTCTGGTGGCAGTTTGAAGGACTGAACCAGGACACTCTTCACAGGCTTGCTGTCCAGAACTTGCCCTGTACATGAAAGCTCAAAGAGCTCTCCTATAGGATGCTGTGCAAGAGCAGTCACATAGGAAGCAGATGTGGCTCAAGTGATTAGGCTCCCATCTACCATAATAGGATAATAGGAGGGTCCAGGGTTTGATTCCCGGGGTCTCCTGGTGAAGGCAAGCTGGCCCATGCGGAGTGCTGGCCCACTGAGAGCTGGCACAGCAAGATGTAACAAAGAGAGACAATGAGACACAGCAGACCAGGGAGCTGAGGTGGTGCAAGAAATTGAGTGCCTCTCTTCCACTCTGGAAGGTCCCAGGATCAGTTCCTGGTACCCCCTAAAGAGAAGACAAGCAGACACAGAAGAACACACAGCAAATGCACACAGAGAGCCTGGGGGAGGGGGAGATAAATAGATCTTAAAAAAAAAAAAAAAAGAGCAGTCAAGTAATGGACACGTGGGACCAAGAGGAAACAGTTTTCCTAGGGAAGGGGAGACACTCATAGTCCTGTCTGTGGCAGTTTGATATAAGGATGAATTCCAAAAATAGATATTGGATTATGTTTGTAAACTAGTCTGTTCATCTAGGCATGATTAAGTTATGATTAGGGCTTTGATTGGGCCACGTCAGTAGGGCAGTGAGCCCCACTCCTTGGTGGGTGGGGAATCAAAGATAAAAGACATGGCAAAGGACAGAGTTAGAGTTTTTGAGTTGGAGTTTTGATGCTGAGTTTTAATGCTGGAGCCCAGGGAAGTAAGCACACAGAAGAGTTTGGTCATGAGAAAGGAGAGAAGGCCTTGGCAAAAGAGACCAGCCTTTTGCCTGATAGTTTACAGCTGGCCTTGTGGAGTGACGCAAGCCTGAGCCCAGAGAGAGGCAAGCCCAGAGAGAGGCAAGCCCCAGGAAGAGAGGAACCCAGGAAGCCTGAACCCTCGCAGATGTTGGCAGCCATCTTGCTCCAACACGTGGCCATAGACTTTGGTGAGGGAATTTACTTATGCTTTATGGCTTGGTAACTGTGGGTTTCTACCCCAAATAAATACCCTTTATAAAAACCAACCGGTTTCTGGTATTTTGCATCAGCACCCCTTTGGATGACTAAGACACTGTCAATGGGGGAATTCTAAAGAATGTGGGCAGAACCAGAACAAGACACATGTGCAGAAAGGATGGGGAGGACCCTGTAATTTTGTCTCAAGTTATTTTCTAAGCTCACTGTATGGGTAAGTTCTGAAAGAGAATACTATCACAGACAAGTCTTTGAAGACTGGGAAAGGTATTTTCCTTTTTCTTTACTTTTGGTAAGCTCCTGGCATTCAATGAACTCTCTGTAATAACATTTGTTGGATATCAGCATAAGGAACAAACGCCTCAGAATCTAATTAATTCCAGTGATAACACATTAAAATAGCAAAATGTCCAGGTTCCAACAAAAGATTACAAAATATACAAAGAAACAGAAGTGATGGCCCAAGCAAAGGAGAAGACTAAAGCATTAGAAACCATCAATGAGGAAGACCATCCCTAGGACACACCAAAGACTTTTAAAAACGTGTTATTAAATATGCTCACAGAGCTAAAGGAAAACACACATAAAAAACTAAAAGAAATCAGGAAAATGACATAAACACAAAAAGAATAGTTATAAAGAGATGAAAATTATGAAAAAGAACCAAACAGAGCTGAAGACCATAGTAAGAGAAATAAAGAAATTCCCTAGAGGGGTCTAACAGCAGATAACAGTTGCGAAAAGAATCTGTATACATGAAGATAAAACTACTGAAATCATCCAGTCTGATGAAAAGAAAGAAAAAAGAATAAAGAAAAGTGAACAGAGTCTGAGGAACCTGTAGGACACCATCAAGCATACAAATATACGCACCGTGAGTTCCAGAAGAAGAGATGAGCAGAAAGAATATATAAAGAAATAATGGTTGAAAACTTCCCAAATTTAATGAAAGACATGAATATACATGTCCAAAAAGCTTGACAAACTAAAAAAACAGGATAACCCAATTAGACCCACTCCTCGCCATGTTAAAATCAAACTGCTGGAGGAGCAGAGGTGGTTAAAACCATTGGGTGCCTCCCTCCCACATGGTAGGTCCCGGGTTTGGTTCCCAGGGCCTCCTAAAAAGAAGACAAGCAAACAATGAACAGACACGGAGAGCAGACAGCGAGCACAAACGAGGAAGGGGAGAGAAATAAATAAAATAAAATAAAAACTCAAATTCCCGGGAAGCAGATGGAGCTCAAGTGGTTGAGAGCCTGCTTCCCATGTACGAGGTCATGGATTCAATCCCCTGGTACCTCCTAAAAAAAATCAAATTGTCAAATGCCAAAGATTTAGAGAATTCTGAAAGCTGCAGAAGAGAAGCAACATGTCACATAAAGATTAAATAACAATTTCTCATCAGAAACCATGGAGGCAAGAAGGCAATGGGAGGACATATTTAAAGTGCTGGAAGCAAAAAATTCCAAGAAATCTTTATCCAGCAAATCTCTGTTTCAAAAACAAAGGAAGAATTAAGACATTCCCAGATAAACAAAAGTTGAGGGAGTTTACCACTGGACTGGCCCTATAAGAGATGCTAAAGGGAGTTTTGCAGGTTGAAAGTAAAGGAAAATAGACAAGAAATTGAAGCTGCATGAAGAAATAAAAACTCCAGCAAAGACAACGACATGAGTAAATATAAATACCAGTATATTTGGTTTGTAGCTCTACCTTTTACTTCCCACAGAATATAAAAGGCAAATATATAAAATGTAATAAATTAATGGTTCTGGTCTCATAATGCATAAATATGCAATCTGTGATGAGAACTACATGAAGTGTGCTGATTCAGAGGAGTACAGGAACATAATTTGTGTATGTATGTTATTGAAATTAAGTTACTACCAAACTAAATGACATTGTTATAGATTCAGGATGTTAAATTTAAGCCCCACAGTAACCACAAACAAAATATCAGAGAATATCCAAACACATACAGACAGAAAGTATAATACAGGTTATTGGGGGCAGAGGGAAGGGGAAATAGGGAGATATAAAACGTCCTCCAGGTTCTTAGAGCTGCATAATATTCCATTGTGTGAAAATACCAGTTTGTTTATCTATTTATCGGTTAATTGAGACAGCTGAGTTGTTTCCATCTTTTGGCAATCACGAATAATACCGCTATGAACATTGGTGTGCATATGTCTGTCTGTGTCACTGCTTTCATTTCTTCTGGGTATATACCTGGTAGTGGTTTAACTGAGGAGTCACTGTTCTGTTTGTATTGTGCAGTTCCATGGATATTTACAAAATTCTAATTCTAGTAACATATATACAACCTAAAATTTACCCTTTTAATTACATTCAAATATATAAATGCAGTGTTATTAATTTAATTCACAATGTTGTGCTACCATCAACAATAATCCAAACTTTTCCATCATCCCAAATAGAAACTCTGTACATCTTAAGCCTTAACTCCCTATTCCCTACCCTCACCCCTTGTAACCTAGATTCTAGATTCTGACTCTATGAGTTTGTTTATTCCAATTATTTCACATCAGTGAGATAATACAATGGTTGTCCTTTTGTGTCTGGCTTATTTCACTCAACAAGTCTTCAAGGTTCATCCAAGTTGTCGCATGTATCAGAACTTCATTCCTTTTTACAGCAGAATAATATTTTATTGTGTATATATACCAGATTTTGTACCATTTCACTGGTTGATCAATACTGGGGACGCGTCCATCCTTTGGCAATTGTGAATAATGCCACTATGAACACTGGTGTGCAAAGATTTGTTAAGAGTTCCTGCTTTCAATTCTTTTGGGTATATACCTAGAAGTAAGGATCAAATGGTAATTCTGGGTCATATGGTAATTCTATACTTAACTTTCTGAGGAACTGCCAAACTGTCTTCCACAGTGGCTGTACCATTTTACATTCTATGAATAGCGAACAAGTGCTTCTATTTCTCCACATCCTCTCCAATATTTATAATTTTCTGTGGGTTTTTTCTTTTTTTTTTTTTAATTTAAATAGTAGTCATTCTAGCAGGTGTGAAATGGTATCTCATTGTGGTTTTAATTTGCATTTCCTTAATGGATAATGATGTTGAGCATCTTTTCATGTGCCTTTTGGTTCATAGTAATGCAATCATACAGTATTTGTCCTTTTGTGCCTGGCTTGCTTCACTTAACATAATGTCCTCCGGGTTCATCCATGCTGTCATATGCTTTACGATTTCATCTCTTCTTACAGCTGTATAATATTCCATCATGTGAACAGACCACAGTTTGTTTATCCATTCATCTGTTGATAGACACCTGGGTTGTTTCCAACTTTTGGCAATCGTGAATAATGTTTCTATGAACATCGGTGTGCAAGTATTTGTCACTACTCTCAGTTCTTCTGGGTATATACCCAGTAGTGGTATTGCAGGGTCACATGGCAAGTCTATATTCAACTTCTTTAGGAACTGCCAAACAGTCTTCCACAGTGGCTGTACCATTCTGCATTCCCACCAACAGTGAATAAGTGTTCCTATCGCTCCACATCCTCTCCAACACTTGTAGTTCTGTCTTTTTAATAGTGGCCTTTCTGATAGGTGTGAAATGATATCTCATTGTAGTTTTGATTTGCATTTCCCTAATCATTAGTGATGTTGAGCATTTCTTCATGTGTTTTTTTGCCATTTGTATTTCTTCTTTGGACAAATGTCTATTAAAGTCTTTTGCCCTTTTTTATAATTGGTCGTTTGTTTGCCTTTTTATTGTTGAGTTGTAACATCTCTTTATATATCATGGATATTAAACCCTTATTGGATATATGATCTCCAAATATTTTCTCCGATTGAGTTGGCTGCCTTTTCACCCTTTTGACAAAGTCCTGTGAGGTACAAAAGTGTTTAATTTTGGGAAACGGACGTGGCTCAAGAGGTTCGGCGTCCGTCTACCATAAGGAGAGACCAGGGTTCGATCCCAGGTACCTCCTGGTAAAAAAAAAAAAAAAAAAGTGTTTAATTTTGAGGATGACCCATTTATCTTTTTTTCTTTTGTTGCATGTGCTTTGGGTGTAAGGTCCAAGAAACCACCACCTACTACAAGGTCTTGAAGATGTTTCCGTACATTTTCTTCTGGTAGTTTTATAGTTCTGGCTTTTATATTTAGGTCTTTGATCCGTTTTGAGTTGATTCTTGTATAGAGAGTGAGATAGGGGTCCTCTTTCATTCTTTTGGTTATAGATATCCAGTTCTCCCAACACCATTTGTGGAAGAGACTGTTTTGTCCCGTTAACATTAACTTGATAGGTTTGTCAAAAACCAGTTGACTGTATAGGTGAGGATTTATTTCTGAGTTCTTAATTCTATTCCACTGATCGACATGTCTATCTTTATGCCAGTACCATGCTATTTTGACCTTTTGCTGCTACGTTGAAGGGTTTCTTTATATATTCTAAATATTAAACCCACATCAGGGAAGCAGATGTGGCTCAAGCAATTGGGCTCCCGTCTACCATATGGGAGGCCCAGGGTTTTATTCCTGGGGCCTCCTGGTCAAAAGCAAGCTGGCCCAAGCAGCATACTGGCTGCGCAGGAGTGCTGGCCTGCGTGGAGAGCTGGCACAACAAGATGATGCAACAAAAAGAGACACAGAATAGAGACAATAAGAAACACAGCAGACCAGGGAGCTGAGGTGATGCAAGAGACTAAGTATCCTCTCTCCACTCTGGAAGGTCCCAGATCAGTTCCTGGTGCCACCTGAAGAGAAGACAAGCAGACATAGAAGAACACAGAGAGAGCAGACAGCTAAGCATGAAACAGTGCGGGGGGGGGGAATAAATATTTTTTTAAAATCCCGTAATACATATGTGCTTTCCACATATTTTCTCCCATTCTACAGAATGAGTTGTCATTTTACTTCCATGATAAAGCCCTTTGAGGCACAAAAGTTTTTAATTTTGATGAGGTCCCCACTTATCTATTTTTAAAATTTTCTTGCTTGTGCTTTAGGTGTATAGCCTAATACAAAGTTCTGAAGATGCTTCCCTAGGTGCTGGATAATGTTCTGGCTCCTATTTTTAAGTCTTGATCCATTTTGAGTTGATTTTTATATAAGGTATGAGATAGGGGTCCCTCCTTCATTCTTTTGCAAATGGAGATCCAGTTTTCCCTGTACCATTTGTTGAAGAGACTATTCTTTCCCCTATATTGAGTGGTCTTTGCCACTTTGTCCAAAATCAGTTGGCCATAAAAGTGAGGGCTGATTTCTGAGTTTTCAATTCTATTTCACTATTCTATATGTCTGTCCTTGTGCCACTACCACCATGCTGTTTTGATTACTGTGGCTATGTAATAGGTTTTAAAATCAGGAAGCATGAATTCTCCAACTTTGTTCTTTTTAAAAATGGTTTTGGCTATTTGTGGCCCCTTACCCTTCCATATAAATCTGATGAATGGCTTTTCCATTTCTGCAAAGAAGGCTGTTGGAATTTTGATAAGGATTGTGTTAATTTGTAAATCACTTTGGGTAGAACTGACATCTTAATATTTAATCTTCCAGTCCATGAACATGGAATGTCCTTCTATTTATTTAGGCTTTCTTTGACTTATTTTAGGAATATTTGTAATTTTCCATGTACAAGTCCTTTACATCCTTGGTTAGATCATCACTAGATATTTGATTCTTTAGTTGCTACTGTAAATGGAAAATTTTTTCCTTATTTCTTCTTATTGTTCACTGCTAATGTATAGAAACACTACTGATTTTGGGGTGTTGTTCTTGAACTCTGCCACTTTGCTGAATTTGTGTATTAGCTCTAACTTTGTTGTAGATTTTTCAGGATTTTCTGTATATAGGATCATGTCATCTGCAAATAGGGAAAGTGTCATATAAAAGGGATCCTCAATAAGATTAACATCTGATTTCTCAACAGAAACCATTACATGAGACAAAGAATGACATCCTATATCAATAAAAGGGTCAATTCAACAAGAAGAATTTACAATTATAACATATATGCACCTAATAGTGGAGCAGCAAAATATACGAAGCAAACATTGGCAGAATTGAAGGGAGAAAGGGATAGTTCTACAATAGAAATTTCAGTACATCACCTGAAATCTAAATAGAACAGTAAGAAAACAGACCTGAACAACACTATAAGCCAACTAGATCTAACTGACATATACAGAACACTTCACCCAACAATGATGGAACACACATTCTTTTCAAGTGCACACTTCTCTAGGATATGTTAGGACACAAGAGAAGAATAAACTTTAAAATATTGAACTCATAAAAAGTTACCTGTTTGACTACAACAAAATACAGCTAGAAATCAATAACGGAAGAAAAACTGGAAATTTTACAAATATAGAGAAATTTAACAGCACCCTCTTAAACAACGATTTGGTTAAAGATATTAGAAGGGAAATTAGAAAATAAAGCCAAATGAAAACAAAGACACAACAAATCAAAACTTATGAGATGCAACGAAGGCTAAGCTCAGAAGGAAATTTATAGCTATGGATGCCTATATTTAAAAAAGAAGAAAAACCTCAAATTAAAAACCTAATTTTTACATCTTGAAGAACTAGCAACACAAAAACAAAATAAACTCAAAGTTACAAGAGAGGAAAGAATTAAGATTACAGTGGAGAGAAAGTAAATAGAGAATAGAAAACAATAGACAAAATAATGTTGGTTCTCTGAAAAACAAATTTTTTTTTTTAAAGATTTTATTTATTTATTCATTTATCCTCCCCCCCCCACCCCCCGCTGCTTGTGCTTGCTGTGTCCATTTGCTGTGCGTTTTTCTGTGTCTGCTTGTCTCCCCTTGTCGGGTCGTCCTGCTGCGTCAGCTCACCGCGCTGCGTGGGCTGGCTTGCCTTCACCAGGAGACCCCGGAAGCGAACCCTGGGCCTCCCATATGGTAAACGGGAGCCCTATCGATTGAGCCACATCTGCTTCCCTGAAAAACAATTTTTTAATAGGCAAATCCTTAGCTAGACTGACAAAGAAAAAAGATGCAAATAACTAAAATCAGAAAGGAAAATGGTGCTATCACAATGACCTTCAAAAATAAAAAAGAATATGAGAATATTATGAACCAATGTACATCAACAAAGTATATAATCTAGAAGAAATGGAAAAATTCCTAGAAATACATCAATTACACAAATTGACTCAAGAAGAAATAAAAAAACATCAACAAACCTGTAACAAGTACAGAGTTTGAATCAATAATCAAAAAACATCCACCTGGGCCCTGAATCTCAGCAGAGTTGCAACACCTACTCTCCAGTTCATTGGACTCACCCAGGACAACTAACAAGATGAGGATGATGGACAATGCCCATCCCAAGGAACAATGAGAGTCTGCAACTGCAAGCAAGATAGTCCATCCATCTGCCCCATGGGATCTAAGCTCCCTCTCAAATAGAGGCAGAGTGGGCATCATCATCCCCAAATCCTCAAGATTGGGGAATGAACAATGGACTAAAGTAGACTTACTATTTATTATTCTACTATAGACTTATTGTTATTCAAGTAATGGAAGAACTTTTATCATTGATGTGGAAGCAGTGGCCACCGGAGGTTCTGAGAGGAAGGAGAGGGAAAAACAGGTGTAATATGGGGGCATTATCAGGACATTGGAATTGTCCTGCATGATGTGGCAATGATGGATACTGGCCATTATATATTTTGTGACAACTTACAAAATTGTGCAGGACAGAGTGCAAACTATAATGTAAATTGTAATCCATTGTTAGTAGCAATGCTTCAATATCTGTTCATCAATTTTAACAAATGTACCATATTAATGAAGGATGTTGTTAATGTGGGAAAGTGTGGGAGGGGTAGGAAGTGGGGCATATGGGAATCCCCTATATTTTTTATGTAACATTTATGTAATCTAAAGTATCTTTAAAAAAAATTTTTTTATGTGAAAAAAAAAAAAAAATCCACCAAAGAAAGCCTAAGACCAGATGTCTTCACTGATTAATTCTAACAAACATTTAAAGAAGAATGAACAAAAACCCTTCTCAAAGTCTTCCAAAAAATTCAAGAGGAGGGAACACTTCCTAATTCATTCTATGAGGACAGCATTACTCTGATACCAAAGTCTGGTAAAGGTATCACAAGAAAAGAAAATTGGAGACCAATTTCCCTTATGAATATAGATGTAAAAATCCTTTAAAAAAATACTAACAAACTGAATCCAAAGGTGTATTGAAATGATCATACACCATGACCCAGTGGGATTCAGCCCAGAAATGCAAGGGTGGTTCAACATATGAAAATCAATGTAATACACTGCATAAATAGAATGAAGGAAAAAGAACACACGATTATCTCAATAGATGCAGAAAAGCATTCGACAAAGTTCAGTACCTTTTCTTGATAAAAACACTCAGAAAAGTAGGAATAGAAGGGAACTTTCTCAACATGATAAAAGCCATTTATGAAAAGCCAAC
The DNA here is from genome assembly GCA_026826555.1 of Tolypeutes matacus. Lineage (NCBI taxonomy): Eukaryota > Metazoa > Chordata > Mammalia > Cingulata > Chlamyphoridae > Tolypeutes > Tolypeutes matacus. The sequence continues at coordinate 3,180,172 of JAKSZT010053813.1, forward strand.
AGCTAAAATCATACTCAATGGTAAAAGACTGAAAGCTTACCCCCTAAGATCAGGAACAAGACAAGGAAGCTTGCTTTCACGACTGCTGTTCAAAATTGTACTAGAAGTTCTTGTTAGAGAAATTAGGCAAGAAAAAGAAAGTAACAGCTCTCCAAATTGGAAAGGAAGAAGTAAAGCTATCTCTATTTGCAGGCAACATGCTCATATTCCAAGGGAATCCATAAGAAAACAATTAGAGCTAATAGATTAATTCAGCACAGTGGCAGGACACAAGATCAACACAGAAAAAACAACTATATTTCTGTACACTCACAATGAACAATACAAAGAAGAAATAAAGAAAACAATTCCATTTACAATAGCGTCCAAAAGTATAAAGGATCTACTAACACATTTAAATAAGAATACATACAAAGGACAAGAATATTGGAAAATACAAAATACTGCTGAAAGAAATTATGGAAGACCTAAATAAATAGCAAGGCATCCCATGTTGATGGACGGGAAGAATTAACATCTTTAAATATGTCAGTATTATCCAAAGCAGTATACAAATTCAATGCAATCCTTATTAAAATTCCAGCAGTAATCAAAACAGTGTTTCTTGGTACAAAGATAGACAAATGGATCAGAGGAACAGAACTGAAAGTCCAGAAATAGACCCTATGGTCAATTCAGTTTTGACAAGGATGCTAAGTATATGCAGTGATGAGAGAATACTCTCTTAAAGAAATGGTGTTAGAATAACTGGATATCCACATGCAGAAGAATGAAGTTAGACCTCTCCCTAGAACTCTCCCCCACACTACATAAAAAATCAACTCAAAATGGATCAATGACCTAACTATAAGAGTTAAAACTATAAAACTCTTAGAAAATAGCACAGCAGCAAATCTTCATGACCTGGCAAAAGCACAAGTAACAAAAGAAACAATAGATACATCTGAATTCATCAAAATTAAAAACTTTTGTGCAATAAAGGAAACTATCAAGAAAGTGAAAAGTGAACCTATAGAATGGGAGAAAATAGTTTCAAACCACATATCAGATAAGGGTTTTAATATCCAGAACATATATATAAAAAGAACCTCTACAACTCAACAACAACAAGACAAGCCCATTTAAAAAATGGGCAAAGGATTCCAAAGAAGATATACAAATGGCCAATAAACACATGAAAAGATGCTCTACATCATTAGCCAATGGGAAATTGCAAATCAAAACCAAAATGAGAAACCACTTCACATCCACAAGGATAACTATTAGTTTTAAAATGGAAAATAAAAAGTGTTGGAGAGGATGCAGAAGAAATTTGCACTCTAGTACGTTGGTGGGAATATAAAATAATGCAGCCATTATGGAAAGTAATATGGTAGTTCCTCAAAAAGTTAAATATAGAATTACCATTTGACCAGTTAAATACAGAATTATCAATCCCACTTCTAGGCAAAGAGAACAAAAATAGCATCACAAACATTTGCTTGCACACAAGTGTATAAACAGCATAAACAAACTGTAGTTCATAGACATAATGGAACATTGCTCAGCCAAAAAAAAAGAATGAAGTTATGAGATATGCTGCTGCAACATGGAAGAACCTTGAATACACACTCAGCGAAACAAGCAATACACATATGGACAAAAATTGTCAAAAATTATATGATATCACTTAGATAACTAGAAAAAAGAAATTTACAGAGATAAGAGAGCAGATTAAAGATTATGGCAGGGTTAAGGGGAGTGTTTAATTGTAAAAGAAAAAATACATACATGCATACATACATACATACATACAAAAAGCCAGCCAGGAAGAATTAGCAAAAAAAAAAGGTAAACTGGACTTCACAGTTAAAAACTTCTGCTCTTCAAATGACAATGTTAAGAAAATGAGGGGGGCAGATGTGGCTCAAATGGCTGGGGGTCCATCTCCCATACGGAGGGACCTGAGTTCAATCCCCGGGACACCTCCCGGTGAAAATAAAAGAAAAATATAAAAGGCACGCAGGCCCCGCATGTGGGTATGCCATCAGGCCCCACCGAGCAGCGCCAAAAAAACCAGGAACTAAGGTGGCGCAGGGGGAAGGATACCTCTCTCCCACATTGGAAGTTCCCAGGATCAGATCCTGGTGAAGACAGGAGGAGGATTGAGAAGAGAGGGCAGAGAATTGCCCAGCGAATGGACACAAAAACAGCAAGGGTGGGGGGAAGGGGGGTAAAAAATGGATAAAAGTAAATAAATAAATAAACAAACAAATCTGGGGGGAAAAAAAGAAAATGAAAAGCAAGCCACATACTGAAATTATTTGCAAACCATATCTTTATATAGGACTTATATCCAGAATATATAAATCAGTAAGATAAACAATCACATTTAAAAATGAACAAAAGATTTTAACAGACAATTCACCAAAGAATATATAATGGATGGCAAAGAAGCCAAGAAAAAATGCTCGACCTCTTTAGTCATCAGGGAATTTAAAATTACAATGAGATGTCACTACACCTCCACCAGAGGGCTACAATTTAAGAGACTGAGGATACTGAGTATTAATAAGGATGTGGAGAAACTAAAACACTCATACATTGTACCACTTTATAAATGAAAATAGTTGGTAGTATCTCCAGGGGACTATGAAGAAATTATTTATATTCTGACATTCTTTGAATAACAATAACAGTCTTAGTGGCTGTTACACTGCTTGTGCTCCAACCTCCTTGCCCCAAAGGCTGCACAAAAGCACCAATACTTTCTAAGGGCTACTTCCTTGTTTAAAGCCAAATGGCTGTAAGCTCTACTATGGACTTTGCTATCCAACAACTCAAGGATAGAGCCTTTCCAAAGACGTGTATACCCCTGAAATACATACATTATTGTTCTTTACAGACCAGCATCTATGTATATTCATCTACCAGCAACTCACTGCCAGGTTTGATAGCTTATAAAACTATGCCACTAGGTTTGCGAGCTTTCTCACTTTACTTAATTACAGCAGTAAAATACATCTTCTAAAACAAAATAACCCATATTCTCTTGGTGTTTCTCCTGTAGTGGCATTACTATTGTAATAATTCAAGGGACAATACATATTTTTAAATATTACTGCTATCTCTGAATAGTTTTGTTTTTAATGAAGATAGAAACATTCTAGTTTGGTATTCAGTGGTACCTAGGTAACATTAACAAGTACATCAAAAACTCTAGTGTAAATTGAACATCATTTGGTCGAAGAAGGTATAATAAGAACTCCTTTAAAACAAAGGTTTTTCTTTTTTTTATTTTATTTTATTTTATTTTATTTTATTTTATTTATTTATTCATTTATCCCCCCCTTGCTGCTTGTGCTCGCTGGGTCAGCCAACCACACCGTGCGGGCGGGCCTGCCTTCACCAGGAGGCCCCGGGAATCGAACCCGGGGCCTCCCATATGGTAAACGGGAGCCCCACTGATTGAGCCACAGCCGCTTCCCACAAAGGTTTTTCTTAACCCAGTCCAAATTTCTGTCATAGAGGGGAGTCACAGATAAGTGAATCATTTTGGTTGTCTAACACCATTATCTAAAACCATTCTATAACATCCAGCCTCATCTCCCATTTCCTTCTCCTGCACACTACTCTCAAAAATACACTTGAGTTTTCATAGCTTCCTAATGATCATAAACTCAGAACTTTCTATCAGTTAGTTTATATTGTTATTTGACTAATATACCTAAGAAAATCTAAAACAATATAATCAAGTTTATCAAGCAAATAAATTATGGTCGTTTCCCAGACTTCCTTAATGACAAAAAAAAAAAAAAAATCCCCTGGAGTGCTTGTTAAAATACATTTCTCAAGACTCTTCCCTGGAGATTCTGATTTAGTAGTTCTGGAATGGGCCCAGGAATTTGTATTTTTAATAAATATCCCAGTGGTTCTTATCATTAGGGAAGTCCAAAAACAAATTAATCTAGGGAGTTTTTAATGACACTATAAAACATCTCATTTGAAAAGGATTCACTTAGGATAATTTAAAATAGTAGACCTCCCCCACCATATTAAAACACATACACACACAACATGCATGTGTGTGTGTGTGGGGGGGTATCATAATTTAAAAATAACCACATTAGGTGGACAAATGGTTCCCTTAACTTTTTTCCCCTCTATGTTCACTTTTTTTCCCTCAGGATGATAACTCTTTGAGAAAGTATTTCAGCTTACAAGACAATTGATCCTCAAGTGCATTCAAATACTAGTTACCATATTTAGTGTGCCCCTTTGCTTACCGATTCTTAGTTATGCCATAAATGTTCCATAGATTTATTCTTCTGACTGATCAGTTTCCAGTTTTTTTCTGGTTATGATAGATAGTATCTATTTGTTTCTTGACACTACCTCTTAATTTAACACTGGCTTCTGTGAATGCCTATTTTCTCCTCTATTTCAGGTAAAAAAATTTCCTTGGTCAGTTAGCCAGTTACTGTCCTTGTATATTTTTAAGTTTAAAACAGTCTCAGGAGAAGCTTGAGGGAGCAGATGTGGCTCAAGCATTTGAGCACTCACCTCCCACATGGGAGGTCCTGGGTTGGGTTCCCAGTGCCTCCTCAAGAAAAAAAAAAAAAACAGATAATGAGCAGGCAACGAGCAAATAGATAAGGGTGGGGTGTGGGGGAGGGGAGCTTGAAAAGCACAGTTTAAAAGCCTTTAATATTTTTGTAATCTTTTTTAAAGATTTCTTTTATTTACCCCCCCCCCCCATTGTTTTGCACTCGCTGTCTGCTCTCTGTGTCCATTTGCTGTGTGCTCTGTGTCTGCTCAACTTCTCTTTAGGAAGCACCAGGAACTGATCCTAGGACCTCCCACAGGCTTGAGCCACCTCAGCTCCCTGCTTTTGTTGTGTCTCTCACTGTCTTTCCTCTGTGTCCTTTGTCTTGTCATCTTGTTGCGTCAGCTTGCTGTGACTGCCTGTTGCGCCAGCCCGCTGTCTTGCTAGTCTTCTCCAGGAGGCGCCAGAAATCGAACCCGGGGCCTCCCATGTGGTAGGCGGGAGCTCAGTCGCTTAAGCCACATCCACTTCCCATGTATCTTTTAGATTATATGTAGAAAATGATTTAAGTTTTACAAACTGTCTTTTCAGAGCCTACTTCACTGATATCCCTACAAACTGCTTTTGACGCTGAGGGGAATTCATACAACTGAAAAAAGCTACTGTATCTCAAATTTTTCAACTTTGACCTACTTAAGGTGGTAAAAAAAGATCTCAACATCTATTTAGCTTACACAATCCTTCTTTTGAGTAGAAAACAGTCACTTTACAAGACTATTACTCCCTTGATAGTCACTCTACAAGTCTTAGATGCATTTCTTTAGCAAAAGGAGTTTGACTAATCCATTTTTGGGACAAAATGTACACATGCTTAAATAGTTGTTATTGAAAAAAATACCGAAAATCACTATTAATAAAAACGTGCATCACTATACACAATGTACAGTTTAATCAAACAAGGATAACATAGTAGTAGCAATGTCACTAAACTAATGCTAAGTTTTAAATTTAATGCAGTTCAACATTGTTTTAACTTTTGGAATGAACATGTACTACTTTTATAATTAGCAAATGAAAATAATAATAAAACAGATAATTTCTGCTTTGTACCTAATTGTTCTAGAGAACCATAGTGTTCTATGCAGAACCCAAGGGAAAAGAATGCATGACCTGGCAGTTAAGAGACTGACTCAGAGGTAGAGGGGAAGAGGTAAAAGGTACTTACATGTTTTCCAACTCAGTCACCAAAATAGTAAAGGAAGCAAAAGATTTAGGAAAGAAGCTCAATCCAGGAAATGTAAGCTACATTTGTGTTGGTACTGCTAAATGTTTTATCTTTCAGGAATCTGAACATGGCAGATAATTCAGAACACTAAATAAAGTAAATACATTATAAATGGTCAATTTCATTTAGCTATATGAGTATATTACATTTAAAACTCCACAAAGGTAAACCTATAATATAAAGTGATATTTAGATATCCCAATTGCTTGAAATCTAAACAACCAAAATCTTAGCTAAAACTAAGGCAAAATATATTAGGAAGCATTTAGAAAAATAGAACAAGCTCTAGAAGATTTGTGTTCGAGTTTTAACTCTTTGGGTTTCTGTTTCCTCTTCATTTTAGGATAAGATCCATTCCAACCCTAATACTCTAGCATTCTTTAACTCCTCCTCCCTATCCTCAACATAGATATATCATTAAACGTATGCCCAAGGGAGAGGAGGTGGCTCAAGGGATTAGGCATCTCCCTCCAACATCAGAGGTCCCAAGTTCGACTCCTGGTGCCTCCTAAAGAAACAAGGAAGATGAATAGACATAGCAAGTGCAAACAACAAGGGGGTGAAGAGAAATAAATAAAATAGATCTTAAAAAAGAAAAAAGTAGGTCCAATAGGCACTGGTCTACAAATGATTTCCCTCATAACTTCAATAAAATCAAATTAACTACGTGATTTCAAATTACTTAAGTACAGGAACTTCTTTTAGCTATCTATCATACCCCAGTTTGCTCATGCAATTATTGAATCATTTAACATTTACTAAGCATCTACCTACCAAGCAATGGAACTAAAGATGAACAAGAAACAATCCTGAAGGGAGTTTGCTGTTTTTAAGAAGCAAATAATAAATGCTAAAAAAGTATAATTAGTAGCAACACAAAGGTATCATCCAAATCAGATGTATGTCTATAGGGTAGGGATTGGGAATTCCAAGAAGAGGTAGCACTAAATTAGAGTATTAAAATAACAAGAACAACAAAATAGAGTACTGAAAAAGTCTTGAAGGGTGACTATGAGACAGATGGATATGGGGTGGGGCTGGAGAGAGAAGGATAAATATGTACACAGGCATGTGCACACTCACACATACCCACACAAGAAAGCAGGTCACATGGAAAGGATACCACAAATTGAAGCACAGTGTGGGTAAAAAATGAGGGCAAAAAAGTAGTAAAGGATCACATCATAAAGCACCTTGTCAGAGTAATTTGATCTTTATGATGAGAAAAGGCTTAAATTTAAGTCTTTTTAAAAGGCAACACCATAATTCAAGTAGTAGTTTTAAAGAAGTGACCCTGGTGAAACTTTGGAAGAATAATGAGATGAGAGAAAAGAAGATCCCTTAAACTATAATGACCAGATTTGTCAGAGCAAAGAGGCTAGAATGATAACTAAGTTTTCAGCTTCAGCAACATATAAGAAGAAGTAAAAATGCTTTGAAAATAATGTAAAAGAAACAATTAGCATTTATCTGTTACATTTCTATTCCAAGAGTAATAACTAAGCATAATAACTAAATAACACATTTTTAAAAGATACAATTCTCATTACTTCATTACATAATATCTACAAAAGAGGTTAGTTTTAACAAGATTTTTTGACAATGTCATACATGTGACCATAAAGGACATATTCTATCAATACATTTAGAGTTTGTAGAGAAAGTAATACAGGCAGTTTTATTTACAATTATCTACTTGCCCGGGTGGGTATCTAACACACATGCACACACACATACACACACACACACACTTTCCAGATTGTTAAAACGGGCATGTGGAATATGTATCTGCTGTTGAGGGAGTTGGCATACATCTATGGTTACTTCTAAGGTTCTAAGTTTCTAAAAATAAATAAAATGTTACTGAGTTTACTGACCTCCTTCTAGTCCTACCAAGTTCTAAACTGTTGCAACTTCTATAAACCAGTAGAGGGCTGCAACAGCTCAGAGAAAATGGTTAGGCAGCTTTACTTTCATCTCTGGCACTAGCAGCTGAAAAAATTAACCATTCCTGAAAACAGAAATCTAACAGCCACTACAGTATATTCACTTCACTGTCAACAGTGGAAAGAGTTACAGATTCTAAGTGGGGTCAGGAATAATCCCCCCCGAAACCTGAAGACTAGAAACACTGTAATTTAAGAATTCTGCTACCACTTCCTTTCTCTTCCTTTCTTCCTTTCTCTTGAAGAAAAATGGTTAAGTGGAGACCAAATGAGTTAGCAATTCACCACTTCCTTTCGGATCCCACTGTTCCACATTGCTGCTTCCACACTAATCTTCCTAAAATGATGTTTTCATTAGGCTACTCTCACATCTTCTTTATCAATTCTGTTCTGCATACAGTGCACTGTTGAATTCTAACTTTCCCTTGCCTAAATGCCAACATCTATTTCTACCTCATATATACAATCTTATTCTTAACTCCCCTAATCGGACTGCTCCCACTATTGTATACAATATGCAATAGAATTAAGACGGAAAAGGTCAAGTTTACTGAGTAGGCCACACATTAGGTGAGCTTTGAAGAAAGAAAAACTGATATATAGGTTTAGAGGAGAAAGCCACTGTGGGAAGTTTGTGCAAAGAAAGAGATACAGTAATTAGCATGGGGAAGTGAGGAAATAGATCTTGGAGAAGTATATTAAGGGTTCCAACTGAATTTGTAATGTTTACTTCTTAAGGTGGTGATATGTACCCAGATGCTAGTTATATTATCTTCTCTACTTTTTAGAATATCTGAAGTATTTTACAATAAAAATAAAATGGGAAGCAGATGTGGTTCAAGTGGTTGAGCACCTGCCTCCCACACGGGTGGTCCGGATGTACAAGGTCCCGGATTCCATCTCCAGCCCCTGGTACCTCAACCCTGCCCCCCCCCACGATTTTGGTGCTTTAACTTTACCCTTTCTCCTGCTTCCCCCAAAAGACAAGCTATTGTAATGGGCCTTTGCCCATAACAATTCATTCATAACAATTATGAATAAGCCTAGTGCCATTCTAAGTACTACTCACAGCTTAACCCAAAATAGTCCCCTATCTCACTTTTACTGCTGTCTTTAAAAACAGCAGGCACATGGGGGCGGATGTGGCTCAAATGGTTGGGCGTCCCTCTCCCATATGGAGAGATCTGGGTTCAATCCCCAGGACCTACCTTTGGAATAAAGGTCATGTCATAAATTATTATAAGAAGAGTTTACCATAATCACTGTTTCTGCACCATATGCCTATATCTTGAAAATCATCTTTATCTCCCAAATTGTTTATGTTAATATAAGTAAAAAGTCATTTCTAGTCCACAACCACACGATCCACACTCTGAACCAACAACTGTGGTTTATAACACTCCTTCAGTTACAGCCTAAAATTGTAGCTTCCACATAACTTCATACCAGGGTTGAATTGTTTGGACCTTATTTTAGCCATAAGTTACTCTCACTTTTCCTGTCTCCCACTCTCACCAACACAATCTCTCACACAAGAATTCAAGACAAATGTATTTTTAAGGGTATTAAAACAAACAAATAAAAACAGGCTTTAAGTTGATTTAGGGAGCAAGTCATACATATATATCATTAGTAAGTAGCTCTTTTGGAGCAATTTAGAAAAACTTTTCCTACCAAAACTTGCTGAGGAGAATGATGAGAAATGTGGTAAAAATAATGGATCAGAGTAGAGTAAATTCACTATCAATTACTGACCTAAGGAAGTAACATGAAAAGGTTGGTACTTTGAAAACTCCAATGTCTATGGGAAAGAATAAGTATGTATTTGGGTTGTTTAAAAAACTGTAACAACATATATAAAACACAAAATTCCACCATTTTAACCATTTTTAAGTGTAAAATTCAGTGGAATTAATTACATTCACTATGTTGAATAACCACCATCATTACAAAGACTTTTCCATGACCACAAATTCTGTATATATTAAGCAATAACTCCCCATTTCCCCCTTTCCCTGGTAATCTGTAATCTACTTCTGTTTTATTAATATATTTCATTTTAGATATTTCATATAAGGGGAATCATAAACTATCTGTCCTTTTGTGTCTGACTTATTTCACTCAATGCTTACAAACTTCATGTAGCATGTATCAGAAATTCATCCCTTTATTGGCTTATTATTATTTTATTGTATGCATAGGCCACATTTTGCTTATCCATTTATGGGTTGATGGATACATGGGTTGTACCCACTTTTTGGCAACTGTGAATAATGCTGCTATGAACACGAATGTAGAAGTATTTGTGTGAGTCCCTGCTTTCAACTCTTGGGTATGCCAGGTCATATGGTAATTCTATATTTAACTTTTTGAGGAACCACCAAACTTTTCCACAGTGGCTGTACCAAAAATTTCAATCCCACCAACAATGCACAGGAGCTCTAATTTCTCTGTATCCTTACCAATATTAGCTTTCTTTCTTTTTTTTTTTTTAAATAGCCATCCTAGTGGCCATGAAGTGGTATCTTACTGTGCTTTTGATTTGCATTTCCCTCATAAGTAATTATGCTGAGTATCTTTCCATGTGCTTATTGGTCATTTATATACCTTCTTTGGAGAAAAGTCTATTCAAGTCCTTTGCTCATATTTCATTAGGTTATTTTGTTGTTGCTGTTACTGAGTTATAGGAGTTCTTTATTTATTCTGGATATTAAACTCTATCAGGCACTTGCTTTCCAACTATTTCCTTCTGTAGGTTATCTTTTTACTTTTGTGATGCCCTTAAATGAAGAAAAGTTTTTAATATCAATGAAGTCCAGTTTATTTTTTTCTTTTGTTGCTCCTGCTTGTGGTGTCATATCTAAGAAATCATGACCAAATCCAAGACCATGAAGGATTTCTAGTTTTCTTCTGAGTCTTATGGTGGTTTTATTTTTACAGTAAACCATTTCTTGATATATAACCATGCACATAACTGAATAAAAACATTGAAAATATAAATATTAAATATTAAACAGCTTTATCTGCTAAAGAAAATATACTATGAAAAAATAATGCCTTAAAAAAGCAGCTTAACTAGGAAAAAAAAAAAAAGGGCAGCTTAGGACAATTTAAGAATGTAATACCTCCACATTAAAACAAACAAACTGAATTTAAATTTCAAAGCCAGTGATTCTTAGCCTTTTTTGGATTATAGACTTAATTTCAGAGCCAATAACTCATGGATCCTTTCTCCTTTCTCCTGAACATGTATATTCATGAGAAAAATTTGCAATCTAACTTCAAAATGTTCACAGAACTTCTCCCTAATTATGATACAAGTTTAATATCCCTTTCTGCTAGATTTTAAGCTCCACAAGCAGAGATTGTCTTCAAATATGTGCTTAGCACGGAGACCAAAAACCTTAATACCGAAAAGCCTTTTCAATGATCTCACTGTCTCCAATTTGAGTTCCATACAACTTCCAGATTTATTTTCTAAGAGAATTTGTATGAATCATTCACCATCTTGGGAATTCATATATGCTAAGTCCCTCATTGTAATAAATCATAGCTTTTTCTCAACTGCTATCCATTCACCTTTTCTTGTCATTCCTCTGTCATCAGCAGAAGTGATTCTCATTCATACAATAAATATAAGCTGGTCATTTACTATGTGATGCATTGGAGGATACAACAGTGAACAAGACAGACATGATCCACATCCCTACCGTGTTCCCTCCTACGCCAACCAGAGAGCAGTTTAGATGATTAAAGAATAATACTGTCCTCCTTTTTCACCTATGTTTTGTTTCCTAAGTGTAAATCCTTAAAAAGACAGTCTATGAGATTGCCTTAGCTTGCATTTTCCTATCCCAAATGCCTGCCTGCCTCAACAATGTCAAGTGCAGAGCATGCATAGAGACATTGATTTAAAAATTGATAACTGAACACAGTTCAACTGTAACTGAACAATACTTTGTTCACTGTAGTAAAACCAGGAAATTCAGAGATATAAAAAGACAAAAATTCCAATCACCTCCAAAGTCCAATATGCAGAAAACAACTCATGACATTTTCAGACTAGATCCTTAAAGACCTTTTGCTCTTTGTAAAATTCATAAAACTTATTTTTCCCAAAAGGCTCAAAATTTATCTACCATTTTATGCTTTTTTCTCTTAGTAATATCAATTCTTTGAAGGTGTAATTTTGTAAGGAAGCAATACAGTCACCACAGCTTACTAGATACATGTGACTTTAAAAGACTAAACTTGAACCTCACCTGTAAAATGAGAATAAGATAAACTTCACAAGGTTGTTACAAAGATTGAATGAAAATTTATGTGGACTGCCCATTATCAGCTACAGAGTATCTGCAATTATGTGACTACCAGTCAATTAGCATTTCATAGTTAATAAGACTCAAGTGTGAGACTCCTCATGCTTTCCCCTGCTCAAAGGATTCTACGTTTTCTGCTACCTCTTCTCCAACATTCTGAGTATACAAAAGCTTTAGGCAAGGGAAATTCTTAGACTAGGGATGTGAATGGCATAGGAAAAGAACTTAAAGAGTTATCAGTCCAATAAGGTAGTAGACTGGAGAGAGCCAGTTTCTTTGAGGGTTTGTGAAGGAGCAGTGGTGCTGAAAATAAAAGTTCTGAGTCAAACGATAAATGATAGATTAGGAAAAACATTTGTAACACATAACACAGAAGGTGTAAAATCTCTAATATAGAAAGAACAGCCACAATGAATTAATTGTCAACCTTTTCATTTACATAGCTTTTATTGTAACAAGAAGCATAAATTTTGTAATGTTTAAAAGCCTTAATAAAAATATTTTTAAAAATTATGTTAAAATTCTTGACTGATACCTTCAGAGGAAGCTTTGAATTATGAGGGAACAAAAAGAAAAATGGCCAAAGCCACTGTTCACTGAAGAGAAAATGCAAATGATTATTTACCTAATGCTCCAAATCCCTATAACTAGATTTAAAAAGCCTTAAAATATAAAATGAAAATGGTAATTTAAATTTAATAACACAAATTTAAATTGTTCATTAACAACCGATGGTATAGATCTTATTTGCACTGAGAGAGTATTTGCAAACTAAGGCCTGAAAGGAGGAGGAGCCACTAAGGGGGAAAAGGGACAAAGGAAAAGGAAGAATGAGTAAGCCAATTTGCTATAAACCGTTCCTGTTTACAACTTTCAATAACCTGAGGGCAAATAGGAACTTGGTAAAGAAGTAATTTTGTCCTGTTCAACTGGAAGTTAAAGGGAGTTACTCAACTTCATTTTGGGGTATATTTATAAGAATCCTAGAAAACAGATAATTTCTGAAGGCTGAATAATCACTATTGGATGATCACCTCAACTATAAACATATGAATTAAATGGGTTGCTCTTAATGAAGAAAAAAATTCTCTCCAATTAAAAAACATATAACACTTCCTAAAATTCAAGTTAGTTCTTGAGTTGTAAGATCTAGAGTTGGAGATATTCCTGTGCCAACTTTTTAAAGTGTTTCCTTAACTAGATATTTACTCTCATCATATATAAAAATAATATATATCAAAGTATCTAACAACTAGTACACAGTAAAGGGTTTATTTTATCTCAGAAATTGCAAGACTTGAGTACAGAACATGGAATGCAAGTGAAGACTTTGGTCCTAGGTAGGATATTCTTGTGCAAATTATGGTAGGAAACATTCTGTGAAACTTTAATTTTCTTACCCTCCACACAGTATTAATATTCACCACTACCTCTGAGATGCAAACATTTAGAAATCCTCAACAAAAATGCTGCAGAAATATGTATTACGATTATCTTTAACATCATGAACCACTACCACTAATAGAGTGGTATAAATAATGCGTTGCTTTTTTAAAAATGTTTATTTCTACTTAAGTCACAGAAGATGTATAATGGAATAGAAAGAAAGCTGTGTACAATGTGGCTTCGATAAAAAGACAACAAAAGTATATGTCTGTCTTTCCTCTTCCTTTAGGTTTGCTAATGCTTCTCTTTCATGAGTGAATTCCAAGGAAGTCTAGCATTATTCCAGATAATTTTAACCTGGATTCATTAAATAGCTCAATACATCAGATGAGCTGACAATCCTTATTTTACCAGTCTCACAGTGTTGTGAAATTCAAATGAGACTGGGTGGGAAAGTACTTGTGAACTACAAAGCATTATAATTTTAAAGGTATTATTCTTTTATTCTGAGTCAATATGGCTATTTCTAGGAAGAAGAGAGAGCCACACGTGGTTTTTGTTCTCTACTAGAAGTCAGAATGTCTGACACATACAGGACCTATGTGGGAGGAAAAACAATTTGAAATCTGAGAAGCAGCTACAAGGCTCTCTACAAAATGCTTGCAAGCAGCAAGGTAGTTAAAAAATATGGCATTAATCACTAATATTTGTGATATTTTCCCCAATTATGGCCAAATACAAACTGATAACCAGAAAGAAAAACTGCTACGTATTTTGAAACAATTTTAGTGCAAGAAAAAAATGTTAAGGAATTGGTCAAAGTATATAGCTTAATTTAGAATTTTTAAAAGCCAAAGAAAAATCATTCTGCCCTATAACTTGTAGCTTCATAATTTACCTCCTCTACTTATCTCAATTTGGAAACATTTCTGAGTTTAAACTTAATATTCTCAGGAATTAAGTTTCAAATTAAATTTCTTAGAATCTTGGAAGGTCTCACTAATCAGAAAGCCTAGTTCTGTATGCTATTTTCTAGCCTAGACAAACTCAAACTTCCTATTGCTGGATCTACTCCTTTATAAAAATCTTGAATGACTTATGTATTTTTTCTTCAGTTATTCTAATCAAAGTATACCTCTTTAGAATAATAATATTAATATCAAGGTGGGGTCTCAGGATAGCCTCATGTACCATTACCAGGTGTAGTCCTTTTGTAGCTAGTGAGAATAATTAGATTCTGACACCTAATATAAATCAGCCTCATAAAAAGCCTTGCCGGCTTACTTTCCATCATTCTTATATTTATTTTTCTTTTCTTTCTTTCTTTAATTTTAAATCTATCCAGTAGAAAGCTGAATGGTTGCCTCCCACAAACATTTTTCATGAAGTCGAAAATTTAAGAAACACTACCTCTTAAAACTCTTCAAAACCAGCTAACCACTCACTGCTAGAGACAGCACAGAAATGGTTACCAGTAGAGACAATGTAGTCTGCCTGTCTGAGTTAGAATTCCTACTGTCACTTATTTAACTGAATGAATATGAACATGTCACATAACTGCTCAAAGCCTCAGTTTCCACAGCCATAAATTTGAATGCTAGTAGTACCTATTTCACAGGTTGTTATGAAAATCATCTGAAACACTTCACTTAAAACTTTGACTACAGACTAGCATATCCTAAGCACTCAACAAACATTATCTATGATTATCATTACCCTTATTTTCAAGCCTACAAATACTCTAGTAATCTATGTTACACTACTGAAATAGTGGTTACCAGTATTGTTTTTTTTCTAGTGCTTTAAATTTATAAGGTCTTTAAACTTATCAGCAAAAACAAACTACGAAAAACACTGTTTCAACATTTCTACATATTTTCGATCTACCAGATGACCTTAACACGAACTATTCAAAGTAGACCTTATAAAGAACATTATCTCCAGCTATTGCCATATCTAAGAACAGACAAATTAACATTGCTACTTCCCTCTCCCACTCCCACCCCCATTTAGGGTTTGCGTTTTTTAAGGAATTTAAAAGATACTTCCACTATTACTTTTTAAAAGTCAACTGCATGTAAAGTAACAAGACTGTGTGTAAGAGGGTTCGTGAAAATACTTTTCAAAACTACATGAAGAAACAACATATTCTCCAGAGGAAGTCAGGCTCTAACAACTGCAATAATCATAAGAGGCTTAAGATTAGAAGAAAGTGGGGATCAGAAAATGTATCTATAGGGAGTTATAATCCATAAACCAGCAGGTCCTGGGGGTGGGGGGAGAACAAGGGCTAAGCAAAAACCTAGGGATCTAGATACCTTGTTACACTTTAAGAATTATATTTTCTCTTTTAAAAAATTCACCATTTTTTATTTTTATGAAAGTTTATACAAAGTGCTTTCCATATAGCATTCTCATTTGCTCCAACCAACAACCCTGTAAATTACGTAGGAAAATTTATTTTTGTAGATTAAGAAAGCAGGGTTCTGAAAGTTAATGTGATTTGTTAAAAATCACAATGTTAGGAAGTGACAAATCAAGGAAATTAAACCTGGGCCTTATTCACTTAAATTTCAAAGTTCTTTCCACTACCCAATGAAGCTACTTCTAAAGAAAGAGGCAAATTAGCATTTTCACAGAAAGAAACCTCTAAGCCAAACCACAGGTTGTTTTAACTAGTTGTGTTGCCTTCGGTAAGTCATTTCATCTTTATAGGCCTTTATTTTTTCATCTGTAAAATGAGGGAACTGGATTAGGGAACTTCCAACTCTAAAGATAAATCCCCAAGGCTGTATTCTCTATGTTGGTAAGGCATTTTACAAATACATGTTGTTGTTGGCAACGAATTCCAAATGAGAAAATAGTGTCAATAGTTCTTAAGCAACCCTTCAACAACACGTTTATGTACAGAAAGGACTATGACAGAAATAACAAATTTCACTAAGCAGTATTTATTTATTTATTTATTAACTTATTTTTAGGAGGCATGGGGGATTGAACCCAGGAGCTCATACATGGGAAGCAGGTGCCCAACCACCGAACAACACCCTCTCTGCCTTTTCAGATTGAAACAACACTCTTAAAATATAAAAGTGGTTTAAAGAAAATAATCATTGGTCAACTAATACCAAAAAATTGAAATAATATTTTTACAATTATTCTTCATATTCTTTAGAATAAAAATCTCTATTCTAAATGTCCCTATCATTTTTCCAATATATCTCAAAATATCAGTCACATTTTTCAACAGCTTCTATAGAAAGGAAAAGTAAAATATTAGCATCTTGATAAAATCTATTCTTTAAATTCATTCCATCAATTTGGCATCTAGTCTCTAAATAAAATTCAAGCTTTTTCCCCCTTCTTTATATGAAAGTATTACCACCAGTTGCACAATATATTTTCACCTACTAAGTTCTTTCTTCATCTGACTATTTTTGTTCTCTTTACTCCTCCTCAAATATTCTTCACGGACTACACACCCAGAGATTTCCACTTTCCCAGCTCAGCTTCTTTCATAAAACTATTGTAACAACTACTACAGAAACCTTACGAGATTAAGGATATTAAAGGCATCCTGCTTTTATTCTAGTTTTCCTTCCATGAATATCACGTTTTCCTTCATTTTAACATCTTGCCTGTTGCTAAAATAGAACATGTACCCTGAACAATCATGCTTGACTTTAGGCAAGCTGTCTGCAGACCTTGAGAAATATTAGTGCTTGAGTCAACTCTAAAAGATCTTTTAGTAAAGCCTTTTGCCCCTAGTTTCCAGGAAGAAACACTTCAAATCTTTAAAAGCCTTTTCTTTTAGTACAAATTAAGGACTTTTCCCAACAAGTTTAGTTAATATAACAACTTGATCTTATACACTCGACACAATCTCATTTTGTTTTTAAACCACTTGGCACCAAGAGAGCATATGTTCTGCCAGTTCTGAGCTAATCTCCAGGAAACCCTTTGTATGATTGAAGAAACTGAAACAGATCAGTGCCCAAGATCTTTAACAGCTTACTTTGGCATATGTTTCCAATAAAGTTATATTTTAATAGTTCGCCTTCCTTTATAACTTATGTAAAGCATTTTAAAATACAAAAAAGGAGAAACATACATAGATGGATTGGTAGAATGATACAGCTAATGTGGCAAAATAATAAAATTGGTGGATCTGGGTATCAAGGGGGCCAGGGGTAAGTTGGAGTTCTCTATATGGGACTTGTATTATTTTTTTAACTGTCCTGTAAAGTTTGAAAAATTTTCAAAATAAAAAGTTGAAAGAATTAAATAAAAAAATGGAACACTTTACTGAGAACGCAGGTTCATTTTAACTTCAGGATTAGAGATATTTCCAAAGCGTTACAGATCACAGGATCAGTAACACATTTCACCCGCGTTCTCAATTCAGCCGCGGGTGTCCAAAGGAAATTACAATCCCAATAACCACACTGCTTAAAATTTCTCCTAACGTTTCAACTGGTGCAATATTTTCAACTTCCCATCCTAAACAGTGCTGTACTGTTATTACTAAAACAGCTGTCAGCTGGGCTTCGGCAACCTCTTTGTACACGCGTTTATTCAACGCTTTGGGATCCTCGAGGATGCGTCACACCACATTACTCCTCAAAATGAGATCTAAGAACCTGACTTGCTCCAAGGGTCTATGAACATATCATTCGAACCGGCACATGAAACGACGCTGAGAACCGATTGCCCAATGCGGCAAGAGATTGCACTGACATTTAAAACAGAACTGCAGCGTCGTCGCTTTGCTCTCTCCCCAGAGCAACCAGAGTAGCAATCGCCCCTGCTCTTTTCCATCGCCATCTCTCCCCTGTTCCCAGGCACCTCTGGTCCTCTCGGCAGGAGCACGACCACGAAGAACCCCGGAGGAGCTGCGGCTATCGCCGGCCCCGGGTCGGGCGAGCGCGCGGAGGAACCGCCCGCGGACTCCGGAGGCGCCCGTCGGCCGCGCACACGCGCGCACACTCACACGCGCGCACGCGCGCCCCGCCGGCCCCGCCATGTTACCGGAGGCGGAGGCGCCCCCGCCGAAACCACCCCGGCCCTTTGGCCCCCCGGACCCTGCCCCCGCTGCCGCGTCCACCCCGCACCGCCCCCGACCTCTGACAGCGCCCGCGTCGCCGCGCACCCCCGGCCGGCCGCTCGCACCTGCGCCGCCGCCCCCCGCACGCCCCGGACCGCGACAGGAAGACGGGCGGGATACCCGCAAGTCGTAACGGCCTGTCACTGGCAGCTGCGGGGCGCGGGCCGGGCCAGGCGGCTCTTACCTCGCTCGGGGAGAACCGGCAGCAGCGCAGACCTGAGGGTCCCCTCAGGCGCCGGGGCAGCTCGGAACCGAGCCCTCCTGCCGCCTCTCCGCTCGCCACGCCCCCTCTCCCACACGGACTCCTAGTCACGCCCTGCGCAGGAGGCTTTAGTTCCTGGACGAGGGACTCAGCGTTGTTGTAGCCGCCGCCGCTGCAACCGCCACGAACGCCGCCGGGGCAGGGTTTGAAAACATCTCCGGTCTCTGTCCGTCCCTCACCACAGACTCCTCGCTCCCAGCGCAGCCGGCCGCCGATTGGCTTCCGCGCCGCCACGTGACCCGGCAGCACGGGACGGGCGGCGTGAGCCCCGCCCCCGGCGGCGCCCGTTCCTTCCGCCCGGCGGCTCCGGCCTCTCGTCGCGCTCTGTCCTGGCTCCGAGGAGTGCGCCGTGCCGCGGGCGGAGGCGGAGCGTACCAAGTGCGAGCCGACGTTGGGGGTGGAGGTCCGGACTCCTCCCTTTGTGCTCGTTTCTCTCCCGGGAACGAGCGGCGTCTCTCCCCCTCCCTGGGCGCTCCGGGCACCACCGCCTTCCCGGCCCCAGTCATCCGGCACTGGAGGGGAGGGGCCATTCAGAGGGGAGGAGGCAGCGCTGTAGGCGCAGCGGGGAGAGCGGGCTAAGTAGCCGCCGGTGGTGGCGACCATGGCAATGGCTGTGACTGGAAGTTTCTGGAAATGGCGGCGGCGAGGAGTATATGGGGTATTAATGTGTTGCTTTTGCAGGGCTGGGTGGGCGAGTCTACGCGCGTGGAGCGGGACCGAGGCCGTGCTGTGGAAATTCCTCGCCCACACCCGGCCGGCCGGTCCCGCGGGCTCCGGGAAGGGCTGCTTGGGCGGTGGAGTGGCCTGGCAGCCCGGACCCGACGGCGGGGGCTCGCCATCACCGCCCCTCTCGCGCAGGGACGCGCACCCGCATTCACACTTGTACGTGCCCACCTCTGGAGTTAAGGACTTAAGGGGCCTGGAGAAGAGCAGTGCCTGGATACATTTACCGTCCTTACAGTTACCTCTTCTGATACCGCGTAGCAGCAGCGTGTATTCTGACCTCCAGACCTCCTTCGGGGTGCATTTTACATCGAGGTTCATCTGCGAGAATTTGCTCATGCCTAACTTGCACCACTAAAGGGTTAGCATAATTGGAAGCAAACCATCTTCTCACTCATGCAGTTAGTGGCCCCTAAATCCCGTCAACACCCATTTGAGACTTAATGAGTAGTTACAAATGTCTTTATGTAAGGCTGCCCTTTGTGCCACCAACTTTAGTATAAACTGAAGGTTCATATGTGTAGTGATCACAGATAATGGGAAAGCTATGTCCCAGCACAGTATTATATAAAGCATGAATTTGCATTTAAGATCACTATTTTTGCCTTTTCTAGATTCCTGATTTCTCCTGCTTCTAAAACATGAGGTTCCATATGAAGAGCAGAGAGCAATTAATAGCTAGGGGTAGAACTCTTGTTACATTTAATTTGGATATTTATTGTGTGCAATACAAAGGGAAAAATACACTGAAAATGTAACTAAGAGATATTTTTTGACATCTCTTTAAGTCGTTGAAATAGCTCTCATTTAACCAAGTCATAGGTTTTATTGACAATGGCAGTGAGCGATTTCTATACCAGTAGTGCCACACTTTAAAATGGAAAGGTTGTGACGATGAATGCACAACTCTGTGATTATACTGCGAACCCTCAGTTGTACACTTTGGATGGACTGTATAATGTGTGAATATATCTCAATAAATCTGCTTAAAAAATGGAAAGGTAGCCAATCTTCTCCTTTCTTTTAACATATATAGCATAAAAGTTACCATTTTTTAAGTGTTCTATTCAGTGGCATTAATTACATTTAGGTTTTTTGGGTTTTTGTTTTGTTTTGTTTGTTTTTGAGATATAGGGAGCTGGGGATTGAACCTGGGACCTCATGTGTGGGAAGCCGGCGCTCAACCACTGAGCCACATCAGCTTCCCTGAGTTGGTTTTTTTCGTTTGTTTTGGTTAGTTTTTAGGAGGTTCTGGGAGCCAAACCCAGGACCTCCCCTGTGGGAAGCAGGTGCTCAACCTCTTGAGCGACACCCGCTCCCCACATTTAGAATATTTTTATTTGTATTAAATACATGTAGACTGACTCAAAAGGGTAACTACTAAGTTTATGGGAAACATATCATGAGATATTTTATCACTTGTAGCCAAAGTTTTATCACATTTATTTAGGACTACTACCAACAAACACTTACAATGTGTATATTTAATACCTGACAAAAACCATTTTGCAAAACAATTTCTTTCCATCTTGTTTAGTTCTGCACATCTTTAGAATAATTAACTGCTGTTATTATGATTTTGGTCTAGTTAAATCAGATGGTCCCAAAAATGTTGCCATATTTCAGGAAGCTGAAAGTAATAAATGAAAACTAGAACCTCAGATCATAATTTACTGAGTTAGGCTGTAAGACTGTAATGCCTTTGCAATAAATACTGTTGTAACCATTATCACGTGGTGTAAGATTTTTCTGCGGCAATGGCCCTGTCTGATTACGGGAAGAAATTCTGAACAATTAGTAACCTTCCCTAGCAATTGCCAGTAAACATTCCAAAATAAAAACAGCTATTGGATTTTTTTGCCAACAGGGAAGACTTAAAAAAAACAAAAGTTGCATTGGTTTTATTTTTGCCATCTAACAGCAATGAGTAAATTTTCCTCCCCAAATGGCCCCTTTATAATAGCACAAAATTACACTTAGGAGCTAAGAACAGGAAATTGGTAAGCCTGTAGTGGTAAATTTATAAATAATGCCCACTTCTTTCTCTACTGGTTTGAGAAATAGGCTGTAAGAGAGCTGTCATCCCCAGCTCCTGAAAACTGGCAAGATAATTTTAATAAGGATGTTCAAATACATATTTTGAAACCATTTTGGATTATAATAGAATTTTACTGTTTTTAAAAGATAATCAGTAAGAGCTTTTAAGTCAGTGCTGTTAAAACTGATAGGCTCTCCTAGAAAAATGGACAAAAATTATGCAAAGCTCAACTCACAATCCTAATATAGAAAGATCCTGGCCCCCACCCCAATCAAAATAGAGTAAGACCTTTCAAGACTCCCTTGCCCCACAGAAGCTGCCAAAAAGTTAAGGACCAAGTAATAGGGCAAGCTCTCAATGAAGAAAAAGGCCACTTAAAAGCCATAGGATCTTGTGGAGCCCTGGCCGATCCCTCACTTGCACAGCCAACCTGCACTGGCAGTATAGATCCCTAGTCCTGTTTGGAGGGAGCACAGTAACCCTTGTGCACCTACAAGAAGCATGTATGTCTGGCCCAATCCATCTGGTGGTGTTCTGAGGGATTTGCCATGCTAAAAGCTGACCTGCTTTGGAAGGGAGCTTACTGAACTCTCATACATTTTTTTTAAATGCTGGAGGAGAGCAGTAAAGGTCTGTCTCAGACAAGAGATTGCTGGCTATAGGAATATAGAGCAGTGCGCAGAACTGTGGGGAAACTATTCCCTACAGAAGAGAGGATATTTGTATCCATGTAAGCAGGAATTCCTAGGGCCACAAGCTAGAGCCCAAGACACATGCACAGAAAGGATCGCGGAGGCTCCTAAATTTTTGCCTGGAGCTATTCTCCAAATTCACTGAATTGATAAGCACCTGAACAGACCAATCTGTAAAGTCTGAGAAAGGTAAGGTTTCTTTTGTTCCTCCTACTTTTTTTTGTTAGCTCCTGGACTAGATGGATACAAGCTTAAGGAACAGAGGCCTCTGACTCTAAATTCCTGTGATTACATATTAAAACATCAAAATGCCCAGGTTTCAACAAAAGATTACAAAACATAAAAAGAAACAGGAAACAATAGCGCAGGCAAAGGAGATTAAAGCATCAGAAACCATCAATGGGGAAACGAATGTGGCTTAAGCAACTGAGCTCCCGCCTACCACATGCGAGGTCCCAGGTTTGGTTCCCGGTGCCTCCCAGAGAAGACAGCAAGCTGGCGCAACAAGATGATGCAACAGAGACACAAAGAGGAAAGACAATGAGAGACACAAAAACCAGGGAGCTGAGGTGGCTAAAGCAATTGAGTGCCTCTCTCCCACATGGGAGGTCCCAGGTTGGGTTTCTGGTGCCTCTTAAAGAGAAAACGAGCAGACAGCAAGCGCAAACAACAGGGCGGGGGGGGGGGGGTTGCATAAATCTTTAAAAAATCCATCACTGAGGAAAAGCAAACCTAGGACATATCAGAGACAGGCTTCAAAAAATATGCTCAAAGAGCTAAAGGAAAACATGGACAAAAAACTAAATGAAATCAGGAAAGCAAAAGAACACAGAGAATATCGAGAGAGATGGAAATTACGAAAAGGAATCAAATTAGAGCTGAAGACCACAGTAACAGAAACTTAAAATTTTCCTAAAGGGATTAAACAGCAGATTGGAGCTGGCAGAAATAAGTATCAGTGAAACTGAAGATAAGACTGTTGAAATCATCCAGTCTGAGGAGCAGAAAGAGGAAAGGAGGAAGAAAAGTAAAAAGAGCCTGAGGAGGAACCTGTGGGACACCATCAAGCATACTATTATACACATTGTAGGAGTCCCGCAAGGAGAAGAATAGGGCAGAGACATTTAAAGAAATAATGGATGAAAACTTCCCAAATTTAGCCAATGACATGAATATACACATCGAAGATGCTCACTGAATTCCAAATGGTATAAACCCAAATAAACCCACGCCATTACCATATTATAATCAAACTGTCAAATGCCAAGATAGAGAATTTTGAAAGCTGCAAGAGAGAGGCATAAAAGTGAACCTCAATAAGATTAAGTGCCAATTTCTCATCAGAAACAATGGAGGCAAAAAGGCAGTGGGAAGACATATTTAAGTGCTGAAAGCAAAAAATCACCAGCCATGAATACTGTATATGGCAAAACTGTCTTTCAAAAATGAGGGAGGAATTAAGACATTCCCAGATAAACAAAAGCTGAGTTTGTCAGTTATAAGAAATGCTAAAGGGAGTTCAGCAGGTTGAAAAGACATGAGACAACACACTGAAACCATATGAAGAAATAAAGATCTCTGGTAATGTTATAGGTAAATATAAACAAGAGTATATTGTATTTTTTATTTATAACTCCACTTTTACTTCCTACAGGATATAAAAGGCAAATACTTAAAACGTACTGGTTTTGGACTCATGATGTCCAAGTATGTAATTTGTGGGGGTGGGGGTTGGGGGGGGGTATAGAGAGTTTATGTATGCCCTTAAAGTTATTAAATTGTTATCAAAGCAAATGGACTGTTAAAGATTTAGGATATTAAATTTAGGCCCCATGGTAACCACAAAGAAAATATCAGCGCATATGTAAACTCATAGAAACAAAGTAGAACAGGTTATCGAGGGTAGGGGTGGAGGTGGAGGTGGGGCAGAAGGAATGGGGGATTAAATGAAAAATGAGTGTAGTTTCTGTTTGGGGTAAAAAGAAAGTTCTAATAATGGATGTTGGTGAGGGTGCCACAACACTGTGAATGTGATTAAATTCACTGAATGATATGTTTGGGATGGGCTGGGAAGATTTATGCTGTATATATATGTTTCCATAATTTAAAAAAAAAGGAAGAAACGAAAGAGATAATGACAACTAAATGTAATACATGATACTGGATGGGATCTAAGAATGGAGGAGAAAAGGCTCAAAAGGACATTATTGAAACAAGAAAAAAACCGAAATAGAGAATGTAAGATTTATACCAACATTAAATTTCTGGAACTTGTTAACTGTACTTACAGCAATTACATAAGTGAATATACTTGTTTGTAGGAAATGTACTGGGGAATATTATATATTTTAGGAGCATAACGTATGCAACCTGCTCTCAAATGTTCAGAAAATGGATGGATGAATGGATGACATGGCAAAGGTAAAAGGAAAAAAAAAGCTAAAATTGGTGGCTCTGGGTATTGGGGGGTGTAGGAGAAAACTGGGGTTCTCTGTATGGGGTTTGTATTATTTTTGCTTTGTGGTATTGACATGGTACTTACTGCTTCAAGTTGCTAGGTTATCACTAAGGTATACACAGACGGGAATTAACACAATATAAAAGGTTTATGTAGGTGGGAGATTTGGATTTTATTTCTCACGTGATATATATACAGTTTAATATAAATTAAAGCCCAGCTTGCACACCAAAGCCAGGTCCTTTGGGTGGTTCAGTCAAAGAGGTAAGACCTTCAGCTGGCTCACAAGAGAAGCGTCCATTCCTGAAAAGAAAAGCAAGTAATATTTTATTGATTATTAGCAATTAACATTTGTAAACTTTTACTTTAAGAAATTATAACTGTTACCTCACAACAGCACAGTTAAGTTTTTTTTCTCCAAGAACTAGCATGGATAACTTACTTCAGACCATTCAATTGCTGCAATATTTTGCCTTCCTAAAGTTAAATAATATGAAAAGATAGACATACCGAAACTTACCATAAATTTGAAAAATATAAAAATAACACAATACTCCCCATTTACTGAACAGTACATACACACAGTAGCTCCTTTAATCTTTAAAATAATGCCATGAAACCAAGGCTTGGGGAGATTTACACAAGAATCAGAGAAAAGTACTATGGCAAGAACAACCAGCCCCAGAGGAGATTGTTTGAAATCATGTTTTAAGAAATATCCACTACATTTGCTCTTTTTATATTTGAATTTTATTTACTTCAAGATCCACTGTCACAGTGAACAGAAGGGAATACATACTCTTTTAATTAATTAGTATATTCTGTATCTGGAAATAAATAGAAAATGGATACTCGAGAAATATGAAGCTTTGGGAGGATGTCCCTTAAAAGCAATGAAGTGGGAAGCAGATGTGACTCAAGTGACTGGGCTCCCATCTACCATATGGGAGGTCCCAGGTTCGTTTCCCAGGGCCTGCTGGTGAAAGTGAGCTGGCCCATGCAGAGAGCTGGCACAAAAAAAAGAGACAAAGAGGAAAGACAATGAGAGACACAACAAACCAGGATGCTGAGGTGACTCAAGTAATTGAGTGCCTCTCTCCCACATCGGAGGTACCAGGATTGGTTCTGGGTGACTCCTCAAGAGAAGATGAGAAGAAGAGAAGACAAGCAGGCATAGAGAGCACACAGTGAACAGACAGAGAGAGCAAGACAGTGAGCGCAAAAACAACAAGGGGGGGGGAGTAATAAAAAAAAAAAAATAAATCTTAAAAAAAAAAAAGAAATGAAGTCAGTGTATTTGTATTAATACTTTCTTAAGGCTATATTAGTGGCATTAATTTTTTTGGGAAAAAAAAAAAAGGTTCCAGAACAGGATGACTACCACAGCTATAAAAACTATGAAGAAAAGAAAACAAGAACAGGTTCTGATGAAGCAATCTAATGAGAGGCAACACAGAAGTAGAAGAACCTGTCTTTTTAAATTTTCACTCCCACACACACTTTTCCGGGTAGTTGCTCAACCTCTGACCCCTATGACCTCTGCTGCTAGAGCCACAGTTTAGTACCTACTCCAGGTCATTTTCACTCCTCCTGTTCCCTGGCTTTACTAATTTACCTTGTTCCTATCAGTTTTAGCTGAAGAATTTGTTCAATTCATGTATTGTTTTAACCCCCTGGCTTTGCCCTTCACATTCTGTCATCAATCTTGTAATTCTATTCTTTAGAGCTTTAGGAAATCTTTTTTTTCAATTTGTTGACAGGATGGGAGAATGACACTACAGTCATAAGATTTTTCAAAGTACAAAATACAAGTAACTAAGTAATGTATTTTTAAAGAAGAATACCTACCAAGTCAGGAACAAGTTAACACATTTGCATTAAAGGTCTTTTTGTTCTCTATAAAAACCAGATAAAAAAGGAGCCACTGTGTACTGTCAGTGTCTAAAATTAATTTTGCAGGGTAAATGTCAAAACAATATTTAACTTAGTATTTGGATATGTAATTTTTGTTTTAATATTAGCTACTAACACAGGTATTTCTGCTGCTCTTTCACTGCTGATGAAATATTTTATTTTGAAGGACCTTCCCCCTCTTTCTGGTGGGTTCCCTTTTGTGGTTAAACTCAGCCCCTTCCATCAAATTTCTTCTCAGCCTAAAACCTTTCTTTTGAACACATGTCAGAATGGAATGTGATTAAATACTTCTATTTAGAAGTTTCCTAAAAGCTGAGCATTCAGAGGGTATCTTAAAGCCTATTATCATCCATTTGGATAGATAACATGGATCTTCTGAAATAAATGTCTTAACACTCTCTTTACCAAAACAAAGGATCAATTTAGGAAATTTTAGGAATAATCTGTTCCAGAGTTTCCTAAAGTTGGTTCCATGAAATTGCAGCCCCATGTAATGCTTCAGGGTAAAAAAGGGTTCCATGGTCCAGTGTATTTGGGTGCAAGCTTCCTCCTTCACCCACACAATGCCCATTAAAATATCATAAAGCCTATAAAATCTTCCAATAAAGTCTATAACCTTTGTTTAATCTACAAATCATGTAACTTTGTTTTCCCATTTCATCTGTACACATGCCTTGGAACACTTAAGAAGCAGTGATTTGGCCCTATCCACCCTACAGCCACAATTTACACTAGGATCTTTCACTTAATAAAACACAAAAAATGATTTCTCTGATATGTTATGCTTCAAATGTCATCCATTACCTCACTCTTTGCATTTCAAATCAAAAAGTAAATCTGGTTATTCAGCCATTGCTATACTATATGTACATTCATTTTAACTCCTCTGCCATTTAGAAAACTTCACCTTTCTGTAAATTTTTAATGGCTTTTTAAAAAGTAGTCTATATAGACCAGCTACTTTATGAAAGTTTAGTGCTTATCTTTCATTATTGCTGAGTTATATTTGCCACTGCCCCTACTTTTAGTATTAAAAAAAGTGACTATTGCCTAGAATCATCCATCAACAATCATATTGGAACTATGACCTAGCTACATTTTTTCACATCTCAGATATTACCTGCACACCCACAGAATTCTGAAAATTTAAGATATACTTATAAAACTATATATGAAGAATTCAAATTGGACTTAAAATTAGTTTTAGCTAATTCATACCAAAGAAACAAACAAACAAAAAAACAACTTCTATTTATTAATGAGTAATTTGAAAGCAGCTTTAGAAATTATTTTCAGTACTTTATTTTAAAATAATCTTGGGACACAAATATTTCTTTATTGATGTCAAAATTAAGAAATAGTATTTTCTTACTATTGGTTTAATATTTTCTTTTTAACTATCATTTACCAAAAATAATTTTTGAAAAGGAGTTTTCGATCCATACAGAAACATGCTACTTTTTGCCAAGGCTGGCAGACCTACTGGTGGAATTCAGAAATAGGTTATTATTGAACCACATTTAATTTCTCTCAGTTCCTTACTCAAAGACTCATAATTACTACCTCTTTCAAATATGTGAGCAGAGAGCTTTATTATAAAAGTAAGGAATAAAAAGGAATTAACCAGCTTTGATTAATTTTGTTTAAAGGAAAACTATAACTGTATTTTGGTTAGCTCTCAATCCAGTCTCTCTCTCCTATACATCTAAGAAATTAACATTCTTATGTTTGTATGCTGGTAAGATATTTAGTATCACCATGTCTAGTGGGCACTGTGCAATTACTGAAAAACAAGTAGGTTTATTTCTGCATTTTAAATAAGAAATAATTAGAAAATAAAAATAATAGGTTCAGAGACCAATAATTTTAAAGTCTTCAACTCAAATCCAGAACAGTGTCAACAAAATCCTAGTGAAGAACTGTTTACGTTTACTGATAAGCAACATCCCAATTATTGCTAGATGTGGAAAACTCTTAACTATGGTACTTAGTTTCTCTTTTTTAAAATGTTAAAATACAATGATACTATAGTATCTCTTATATTAACAAAAAAAAAAAAACAATGAAACTTACATTTCACAACCCTGGTAATGTTACAGCTTTACCTACCATCTATACTACATGATGAATCCTCAATTTATATTTCCAGCCTTAATCTCTTCTCTAAACTCCAGCTCTTATCTACTTTTCAGCATTCTACCATGGATATTGTTAACAGCTGTCTCAAATTTAGCATGTCCAAAATAAAATTCTTGACTTTTCTTCCCCAAACCCATTCTACCTCAAATCTATTTTATGTGAACCACCCAGATGCTCAGACCAAAAAGCTAGGAATTACACATAATTCCTTCAGCCCACAATCTCCACTAAATTCTAAACTATTCACAGAGCAACCAGGGCAATATTTTTAACAAGATCACTCATATCATTTACTACATAAAACGCCCCTACAACAGCTTTCTATTACGTATTTAGAAATCAATCCAAATTATTTATCTGGGCCTCGGTGGCAGTTTGATATAGTTATGAATTCCAAAAATAGATATGGATTATGCTTGTAAACTGGTCTGTTCCTCTGGGCATGATTAAATTATGATTAGGGCTTTGATAGGGCCACGACAGTAGGGGCACTGAGCCCCACCCCCGGCGGGTGGGGTCTCAAAGATAAAAGACATGGTGAAAGACAGAGTCAGAGTTTTTCGAGTTGGAGTTTTTGATGTTGGAGTTCTGAAGCTGAGTTTTAATGCTGGAGCCCAGGGAAGCAAGCACACTGAGAAGTTTGGTCATGAGGAAGGACAGAAGGCCCCGGGAAAAGACGAGCTGTTTGCCTGATAGTCTACAGCTGGCCTCGTGGAGAGCCGCAAGCCTAAGCCCAGAAAGAGGCAAGCCCTGGGAAGAGAGAAACCCAAGAAGCCTGAACTCTTGACGGACGTCGGCAGCCATCTTGCCCCAATATGTGGCAATGGACTTTGGTGAGGGAAGAAACTTATGCTTTACGGTCTGGTAACTGTAAGCTTCTGCCCCAAATAAATATCCTTTATAAAAGCCAACAGATTTCTGGTATTTTGCATCAGCACCCCTTTGGCTGACAAATACAGCCTCTATATACCTCTCAGACCCCTTCTACCACTCTCCTACTCAAGCACCTCACTGCAACCATGCTTTCATCTTTCTTTTCCTCCAGGACTTTTATACATACTCCTTCTCTCCCTGGAACAGTCCTTCTTCAGCTCTTCACATGGTTCCCTCTTGCTCATCACTCAGGTCATGGCTAAAATACCTCCTCAGAGAGGTCTATTCTGACTAAATTTACCCCCCAATCATTCTCTATCACTTAACTCTGCTTCATTTTTCTTCAGAGCACTTATCACTATCAGATATTTACATGTTTCTATCACTAGAATACAAGATATATGAGACTTTGTCTTGTTCACAATTGAATCCACAGCCTAAATAGTGCCTGGCACAAAGGCAACCAAATAATATTTCTGTAACAGAAGAATGGGAAGGGAAGGGAATAAAGTATACAATGCAATTATTTGTCTATTTGTGTGGTAATAATGTTGTGATCTGCAGATCACAGAGTTCACAAGAAGGAAGGCAGGAGGTTCTAAACATATTACCACAGAATTGGAAACATCTAAAGAGAAGAGGGACATTTAAATTAGAAACCAAGCTCATTTCACAAGGAAATCAGCACTTTACATATTAAAACCAAGTATCCCAATGTTGAAAGAAGTTATGGGTTTAACTACAAATATAAGAGTAGCATAAAGTTTTGGGGGGCCTGCCTACACTTGGAGTAAAGCATACGTAAGGGACAGGACCACTAGCTAAGAAAAAGATACATATGAGCAAATGACAGAATTTCCTATCAGTCCTCTCCATAGTGGAGAATGATTCTTCAATATGGCAATGTTTTACCACCTAAAAAATCAAGTGTAGCCAGAGAAAGTGAGGAACTAGGGTGCTGAAAGAAGTATAACTTTCTTAGAAAAGAAAACTTGAGCCAACAGGAGCAAACTTAGGTTTACTCAACAAATCATCCAGAACTGACCTCATTTTCTCATTCGGTGGGGTTATTAGTTTGCCAGAAACAGGGTGAGTATTTCTAGAGTGCAACTATAGAGCCATTCATACCTTCTGACTTAGCAATTCATATTCAGGGAATTATTTACAATAAAAATTGGGAAAATTTCAAAAATAGTGGAATAAAGAGCATGCTATAGCTCTTTTAACCCATTAGAATACTAAATGGCCTTTCAAACCCACAAATATATTGAAAGGAGGAAAATTCTGTAAGATATAAGCAGAAAAATATAAAGAGGGATATTAGACATGCAGACATTTGCTAGCATTAAGAGATAATTTGGAATTATGTGAACACTTATATGGGATAGGAATTTGTTGAGGGATAAAAGTTCTTGAAGTTCACAATAAAAAGAAAAAGGAATTAGTACAACTAAAGGACAGGAGCAATCTGGAAAAGCAGCAGATAAGCTGAAAAAGATCTAAGCATTTTAATTAACTATAAGCTCAATTAATTGTGTAATGTTTCCAAAATGAGTGTTGATGTAATTAGGTTGCAGTATTACAAGTATAATGTCTGGAACAAAGGAGACAGTCCCACAATGCTCTGCACAGCTCAGTTCATATCTCAAATACTGTGATTTAGTTTAATCACATTATGGAAGTCACTAGCCAACAGACAACTAGAAAGCACCTACAGAAGAGGGAGTCCAGAATTACATCACATAAAGAAAAACAGTTACATAGTAATAAACGTGAAACACTTTAATATCCAAATTTTAAAATATGCATGAGGAGTTAAATATACTTCCAGAGAAAAAAAAGTGACTAAAGAAAAAAATAGTGAATAAAACATGCAGATGTATATTTACTTGAAAAGACAGTCAAAACAAACATAATATGCTATTTCACATAAAAGATTGATAAATATTGAAAAAATACTGTGTGTCAGACTGTGTTAAAATGATTACTGATGAGAATGTATTTTCCAGAAACCTTAAAAAATTAAATTTGTAAAAATACATCACAAGACTTAAATAAAACATTACTTTTGACCAGGTTTTAAAAAAAAAAAAAAGAAAAGAAAAGAAAAGAAAAGAAAAACAGTGAAAGAACTGTGGATATTCGATCTAAGATAAAGAAATGCGGAAAGCAAAATAGCCAAGTCAAGTAACTGAAGAGTTGTCATTCAAAAGAGGTATTAAATTATCATGTATTAGTTCAACGGGCAAAACTGGATGTTTAGATAGAAATTAGAAGGAGAAAGATTTTAAGGTCAATCTTCTAGCAGTCTTTTAAACAATGGAATAGATTTCCTTCTCTACAGATACCCGGTGATAATCTGATAGGGCTTTAGAGAGAGAAAAAAAAAGCCTTGCTGTAGATAACAGGTTGGTTTAGATAACCATCCAAGGCTCCTCCCAACTCCTGTGAAGTTAGGGTATAAAATTTTTTAAATTAAGTTTACATGAAAGACTAATTTAGATTAACCCATTAAAACATATTATCTATAAATCAAAGCATACCTTGGCCCAGGTTTTGGAATTTTGCCAGCCTTGAGCTCATCAATAATTTCTTCAATATCCTTTGGAGTCAGATCTTCCTAAGAAAAAAAAATTACAACAGCCATATTAAAATTACTTCCTACTTGCTGATATCTGTACAAATCCCTAATACCAGTTACCAAGATGTCCTGGTAACATGTCTTACAAGCTAGTAATCTTGGGCAAGTTACTCAATTTGTAAATCGAGTGTTTTCAGAATTAAATAAGAAAAAATATAAAGCAGAACAACATCAAGACACATGGCTCAATGAATGCAATATCCCTGAAGAAACACGGGGAGGGAAAAATAGTAATTAACACTAGTAGTGGTAATGAATTATAAGTAGATGCCTAATATATATCCCTAACCTAAAGATCTACCACCCTAACGAAAATCTTCTTTCTTTCCCAGCTGAAATCCGCCCTGTTTCAGAATTCACTGAATTTTGGAAGGGAAAGTTAAAAACACTTATGCACTATTTTTGACGCATTTATTTGGTTTAATGATCTTGAACCCTCAATTCCCATATCAACCAGAGCAGCTCTGTTGTGTATACTATGTTCCTGTAGAAGATTTTACTTCAAAAAAGGGTTCTGTTATTTAAAAATTTTAAAAATACAATTAAACACGTATGTGCACATGCACACAAAAGAGGGATAATCAAAACAGGATGAATAAGATTAAATTAAAGAAAAACTCACTGCTACACAGAATTTTATCTTCCCATCCTACCACAGTTGTTATGTACTTAAGAAAATGTTAACTGGACAACTGCTTCAGATACTATGCTAGAGAAATCATGATTCAACACTGTATCAGCAATGCCTAGAACAGTGCCTTGCACATAGGATGCCCTTAGTATCTGTCAAATGATTAAACATCTATAGAAATAAAAAATTGCTTTCAAACCACTTAAGAGTCAACAGGTACTCAGAACCTCACAGCAAGAAGGAATCTTTAAACAATATCTAATGATCTCATTTTTCTCTCAAATTCGTGTTATGAAAATATAAAAACTGTATGTTAATAACCGTATTCTACCTGGATTCAACATTAGTACTGCCATATTTGCATTATGTACATACACATTATTTTTTAGGAGGTACCAGGGATTGAACCCAGAACCTCATACATGAGAAGCAAGCACTCAACGACTGAGCTACACCCACTCCCCTACACATACACTTTTTATTTTGACTGTACCATTTGAAAGCAAGTTGCAGACATCATGCCACTTCACCCTTAAGACTTTGGTAGGCATCTCCAAAGAGTAAAAATATTCTTTAAGTAACCACAACGCCATTACCATACCCAGGATAATAATAATTCCTAATACCATCAAATGCCCAAGTCTATGTTCAAACCTACCCAGCCATCTACAAAATGTATATGACAGCTGTTTCTGTCTAAGCAGCATCCAAAGTTTATGGGACAATTTCATTTCATCTACTGGTAAACTGAGATCCATAAAAGCTACCTGCCTTGCCCAAGATCATATTACTAACCAAAAGAGTCAATATCCGTAAGCCACTATATTTAAGCAAGGTAAAATGCTGTCTAATTCCTGTTTACATCAAGATCCTGGTTATTATGAGTAAACTGGAGAATTGCCGTATTTTTTTACTTTTTTTTAAGCATGGGAAATAAAGATGGAAAGTAAGAAATTTGAATCACTGATCATGAAAATGAAGAAAATCACTGTAGAAATGAAAAAGGCAAAAGAAAACAAATTTAATCTTCATTTAGAAGTTATTGTTCATTTCCATTTCAGGCATTATGGCAGACTAATAACCATCCCTGACTGAACCTCCTGTAACAACTAAAATTGCTGGATAAAATAAAAACAGAACATTTAATAATTCATCAATATGCTGAGAAGAAAACACGGAATACCCAGAGGCCAAAAACTCAACGAAAACCCAAAGAGACAAGTGGAAATCCAAGTATACTTGGGTTCAGGGTTTTCATAGCCTAGAGTAGCAGGAGACAAAACTTGAAGCCATTCTAAGAGAATCTAGTAAGAGACTATCCACGCCACACAAGGTAAGACCCCCAAAAAGCTACACCCTCAATGTAATGGTAGCTAAAAATAAACTATCCCTCAGAGAAAACTGCTAGTCTGGAACCTTGTGCATTTGAGTGGGGGAAGAGGTGTAAGGAGGGGGACTTTCTTTAGGGAATTCCCCAGGACTGTCTAATAAACTTCTAGCACAGAATTTAAAGTGATTCTAGTACTTGCAGGAGCAAGAGAAAAGCAAAGCAAAAGCTACCTTGAAGGACCCACCTTCAACACAAGCCTCAAAGAATTAATAAAGTTATAAGAAATATGGGCTAACACAGAATGTATCATGAACGAAAACCACGACATATACTTAAGGAAGCAAGCAATTGGAAAAAAAAAACTAGACAACTCCACATTCTTGGATCATAACATAGGTCAAAGAAGAAATCAAAATGTAAATTGAGAGAGATTTAGAAAGAAATGATAAAAACATTACTTATCAAAGCTTATGAGATCTAGCTAAAGCAGTACTTAGAGAAGGATGATACCATCTCTACAAAATTTTAGAAACAATATATAATATTACATATTAGTATGACTGGACACAGAAAAAGTCTGAAAACATATGCAGGACTACACACTAAATTGATGATAGTGGCTATGTCTGGGGATGAAAGGAAGGAAAGGATTTTTGGTAGGTTTAGGTGGCTTTATCTGTATCTGTATTATTTCTAAATGATGATTATGATGACAATAACAAAAACAACAATCATCTGAAGTAACTGTGGCAAAATGTTACTCTGTTAAATCTTAGTGGACAGCAAACCAGAGTTATTTTCTATATTTGAATGTAAATTAATAATTTTTTTATAATTTAAGTTTTAAAAATTTGTGATTATCTCCTGGAGTTATATGCCAAACTATTTAAAGATAATAAATATCATTTCTTTTTTTTTTTTGGAGGAAGCGGGGATTGAACCTGGGATCTCATACATGGGAAACAGGTGCTCAACCAACTAGGCTATACCCGTTCCCCAGATAATACTATTTTAAAACCTTCTGGGTATTTATGCTAACACTTTCTTCTAAACGAATAAATTAAAAACAACCAGTAACTATAGGACAGGAAACAAATATTTAAAACATGGTATCACACAACTTTAATTTATATGTAATACTCACATAGTAGTTGTCATTTATTTGAACCATCGGTGCATTTACACAGGCCCCTAAACATTCCACCTCTATAAGAGTGAACAGTTTGTCAGGTGTAGTCTCCCCAACTTTTATTCCTGAAAATATAAATGATCACTGTAAGGGCCACGTAATAGTTGAATAGTGATTTGGTTTAAGAAAAACAAAAAAAATATTACATTTACATATTATATACACAAATATGTAAGATCATAAATTTCTTAAATTTAAATAAAACTATAAATATACTATAGCATTCAAAGACTTCTTACGTGAACTTCCTTTAAAAACAGTAAAATTTAAAGGGATTCATCTCCAATTTTTATTGTTACATAGCAGTGCATCTATCAGATTGTATTATTTTCATTTTGATTGTAAAATTAAATTACTAAAATCACAGTCACATTATCATATTGACAAAGACTCAGAAAACCAATAATGTCAAAGATCACCAAGGCTAGGAGGCAACATGGGTGCTCTCATACCTTTAGGGAAGGCATTTTGACAAAATATAGTACAAGCTAACCCAGCAATTCTACTTCTTATAATTAACAACAGGATAACTATGTAAAGATATGTGTACGTGAACATAACTGCAGAGAACTTCTATTAGAAAAATGAGGCAGACATACATATTGTGCTATACAAAGCCAAAATAAAGCGCAAAAAAAGCAAGCATAAACTATTACATTTATGTATTTACTAATTAAACTAATATACCATAAAATTTAAAACTAATACAGACAACGGTTATTAGAATGTATATCTTGGGAGGTAAGGGGTAGGATTTTCAGAAGACTTTGGCTTTCTGTTTTATAGACTTCAATACTGCCCAACTATTTTTACAACATACAAGTATTTTATATCCAACAAAAAAATTAAAAGATATCTTCTGTTATTTCATTTGCGATATATAGTTTATAAATGCAGCAATGACAGTTTTGTATGGAAATTGCCCTTTTATTTTGTATATGATACTTTAACAACATCTATATCAAATTTCCCTTACTGAAGGATTTTTACTATGCACATATCTTATTTGTTCCCTGGTTCCTGAGAAAGAATACAAAGTTTTATACATACCATATGCTACACACAATAAGTGAAACTTAATTTTCTAAGCAATGAAAACTTTAAAGCTCCTAAAAACTTTTAAACATACTTAATGATTAGGAAAAAAAAAAAAGGTGAAAACTCAGCTTTCAGGCTAAGAACAAAGAAAGAACACAGAAACAGAAAGAAATAAAAGTGGGCAAAGAGTAAGAAAAATTTACTGGGGAGGTATATATCCAATAAAATATCAGAAGTTGGAAAATTTCAGCAGAAATAGGTCAAATCTAGAAAAACAATTCTATTTTTCATAAAAGTTACAAATACAATATGTCCCATACCAAGCTTTTTCTGAATGGCCTCTAGTATGCTGTCAGAATCTCGAAGCATGCAAGGTGTAGTAGTGCAGATCTGAATGTGATACTTTCCAACTGGTTTTCGATTATACATGGTATAAAAAGTTGCCACTTCGTATACTCTCATTGGGGGCACTTGTAAAAGTTCAGCAACCTAAAATATCAAGAAAAGTTTAAGTAAGACTAATTAT
The DNA here is from genome assembly GCA_026826555.1 of Tolypeutes matacus. NCBI lineage: Eukaryota > Metazoa > Chordata > Mammalia > Cingulata > Chlamyphoridae > Tolypeutes > Tolypeutes matacus. The sequence goes on from JAKSZT010053813.1 coordinate 3,217,191, forward strand.
AATGTTTGTTAGATTTTAGGTATGTCTTAAAAAGTGTAATTTTAACATGGCTTCAATTTGGTAAAAACAGAAAAGTTCTTCAAAAGTAGAAAATATACCCATACCTGATAGTTTTGAGAAACAGGTAGGCCCAACAATTTTGGCAGACACTTTATATTTAAACCACAGAGCCCAGAGGCTAGTGGAGTTGTACAGCACTTCCTCCTTTCTTCTTCCTCCACACACTTTGCTAAGTCTTTCAACATTAAGAATTTCTACATTGATCATTTCAACTCTTACATTTTGTAATTTTAATTTTCCTAATGGCAAAAGTTTGTTGACTAAACTCCAATAAATAAAACACTTAGATTTTTTAAACCCTTCAGAGATTTTTTTTTTTTTTTTAAAGCCTTGATGTTACTGACAGTGCCTCATAATGCCTGCAAATGGGGTGGAGACAGTAAAAAAAGGCCAAGAAGTAAAGCTCACTTATCAGCCCATATTTGTTTACATATTTGGATTTAAATATGCAAACACAAAATTTTATATATCTACATACATAAACAAACACACAGGCATACACACACATACATATACACTCCAAAATAATCAAACCACCATGTCTATTTCATATCATAATACTCTACAAAAGCTGGCTCTAATAGGCAACTATGTCCTAATGGTTCCCCATCAAGGCATTGACGTGGTGAGGTTAAGGACCAAGAGACTCACTATCTCCATACACCGTCTTGCTCAGGACAAATCTGTTTTGAAAAAAAAGAGGCTTTCTAAGCTGTTTGCTAGGGTTGGTCCATACAGAGTCCAGAATACTGGCTACAATTTTCTAGGGGATCTAATATCATTAATCTATCATGTTTTAAGGTTTAATATATGACACTTCTTAAAATTCTGCATTTATCTATGTCCAAACATGAAAGAAGAGCTCATTAAATGACATTTTAGATGAAGAATATGTTAAACTTTCTCATATCAGGGATTCAACAGGGAATTTTCATAAAAGACGCTTAGACATCTAATATGAATGAAAATAAAAACACAACGTATCAAAACTTATGAGATACAGCAAAGGCAGTAATCAGACAGAAATTTATAGCTGTAAATGCCTATATTTAAAAAGGAAAAAGCCCACTAGGATGGCTATTCTTTTATAAATAAATAAATAAATATTGGCTAAGGTGCAGAGCAACTGGAACAAACATTGGTGGAAATGTAAAATAGCATAGACACAGTGGAAAGTAGTTTGGCAGCTCCTCAGAAAGTTAAACAAGGAATTATCATATGACCCAGCAATTCCAGTACTAGGTATATAAACAAAATAATTGAAAACAGAGGGAAGCGGCTGTGGCTCAATCAGTAGGGCTCCCGTTTACCATATGGGAGGCCCCAGGTTCGGTTCCCGGGGCCTCCTGGTGAAGGCAAGCCCGCCCGCACGGCGTGGTTAGCTGACCCAGCGAGCACAAGCAGCGGGGGGGGGGGGATAAATGAATAAATAAATTAAAAAAAAAAAAAAAAAAGAAAACAGAGACTCGAACAGATATTGGTACAACAATGCTCAAAGTAGCATTATTCACAACAGCCAAAAGGTGGAAGCAACCCAAGGGTCCATCAACAGATGAAAAGATACACAAAATAGGTGTATCTATACAATGGAATACTATTCAACCACAAAAAGGGAGTTCTGATACATGCTACACATGGATGAACCTTCCAAATATAGTGTTGAATGAAATAAGCCAGACACAAAAGGACAAATATAACATGATTTCACTTATGTGAAATACCTAGAATAAAGAAATTCATAGAGCAGACAGTAGATTATAGATTACCAGGGAATAAAGGGAAGGGAAATGGGGAGTTACTGATTAGCAGTACAGAGCTTCTGTTTGGGAGGACAAAAAAGTTTTGGTAATGGATGGTGGTGATGGTGGCACAATGTTGTGCATGTAATTAATATCACTGAATTGTACACAAGAAATTGTACACATGCTAAAATGGGAAATTTTGCATTGTATATGTGTTATAATGAAAATTAATTAATTAATTTTAAAAAATATGTCAAGGGGACCAGGTGTAGCTCAATGGTTGAGTGCCTGTTTCCCATGTATGAGGTCCTGGGTTCAACCCCCAGTACCTCCTTAAAAAGAAAAAAAGTCAAACCAAGAATCTAACTTCACATCATGAGGAACTAGGAAAAAAGCAAACTAAAGTTAGCAGAAGGAGAGAAATAATAAAGATTATAGCAGATATAAAATTAAATAGGGCATAGAAAAACAATCGAATCAGCAAAACCAAAAGTTAGTTCTTTGAAAAAAACTAAAAAATGGCAAGCCTTTAACTACACTGACAAAGAAATAAAGAGAAAAGACACAAATAACTAAAATCAGAAATGAAATTGGGGACATTACTACTGATCTTACAAAAATAAAAAGGATTACAAAAGGATATTACGAACAATTGCAAACCAACAAATGAGATAATCTAAATGAAATGGACAAATTCCTAGAAGCACGAAAATTACCTAAACTGACTTGAGAAGAAATAGAAAATAACATCAGACCTATAACAAAGAGATCAACTCCTCCCCACCAACAAAGAAAAGGACCAGACGGCTTCAGTGATGAATTCTACCAACTGTTTAAAGAATTAACACTAACCCATTTCCAACTCTCCCCAAAATTGGAAAGCAGGGAATAATACCTAACTCATTCTATGAGGTCAATATTATCTGATTACCAAATCCAGATATTAAGATATCACCAGAAAAAAAGAAAATTACAGATCAATTTCCTTTATAAATACAGAGAGAAAAATCCTGAACAAAATACTAGCAAACTGAAAACAATAGCACATTAAAAGGAGTATACACCATGATCAAATGGGATTTATCCCAGGAATGCCAGGGTAATTCAACATAAGAAAATTAATCAGTTAATATACCACATTAAAAAGGTGAAAAACCACATGTTCATTTCAACTGATGTAGAAAAGGCATTTGACAAAATCTAGCACTCTTTCTTGATTAAAAAACACTCAGAAAACTAGGAACAGAAGGGAAGTTCCTCAACACAATAAAAGGCATATGTGAAAATCCACAATTATGATTATACTGAACAGTGAAAAAGACTGAACTTTCACCCTAAGATCAAGAACAAGACAAGGAGGCCTACTTTCATCACTGCTTTTCAACATTGTACCAGAAGTTCTAGCCAAAGCTATGAGGCAAAAAAAAAGAAAGATATCCAAATTGGAAGGAAAAAGTAAAACCATCTCTAGTCACAGATTAATCCTACATGTAGAAAACTGCAAAGAATCCACAAGAAAACTATCAGAGCTAATAAGAAAATTCAGCAAAGTTGCAGGGTATAAGATTAACACTCAAAAATCAGTTCTGCTTCTATATACAAGCAACGAACAATCCTAAATGGAAATTAAGAAAACAATTCCATTTACAATAGCATCTAAAAGAATTAAGTATCCATAAATATATCAAATCAAGAAGGCAAAAGATTTGTACATGGAAAACTATAAAACGCTGCTGAGAGAAATGAAAGAAGACCTACATAAATGGAAAGACATCCAACGCTCAAGAATTGGAAGACTTAATATTGTTAAGATGACCCAAAACGATCTACCAAATCTATGCAATCCTTATCAAAATTCCAGCAGCCATTACTGCAGAAATGGAAAAGCTGGTCCTCAAATTTATATGGAATCGCAAAGGGCCCCCAATAGTCAAAGCAATCTTCAAAAAGAGGAACAAAGTTGGAGGCTCACACTTTCTGATTTCAAAACTTACTGCAAAGCACAGTAATCAAAACAGTTGATACTTTGCTTAAGGACAGACAGACATATAGATCAATGGAACAGAACTGAACCCACACATCTATGGCCAAGTGATTTCTGACAAGGTTACCAAGTACTTTCAATGGGGAAAGAACAGACTCTTCAACAGACGGTGGCAGGAAAACTAGTCTTAGTGATGGTTACTGAACTAAAAAGTGAGTTTTTGGATTTTATTTTTCTTGTAAGGCTGGGCTTATTTGGGGGTCTGGTGGGGTAGGAGGGCAAAGAAAGAAAGTGGAAAGAATCTGGATTCTATTCTCTATATGCTGTTTCCTGACTCTCCCACACATACATCCAATTCCAAAAAGAATAGGACAATACTTTTACAATGTTCTCACATTAGTTTTTTATTTTATTTCACTCAAAGCTTGTCACTCAGCAAGACTAATCTCGCTTGCCATTATTAAAATAACAAATTTCTGCAAAAAAATCTAAGATTAGGAACATATATCAAAATCATTATTTAGAAAGTTGACTATTGTAATATAAAACACTTATAGAGGACTGCCCCCAAAATTTGCCATTTATTGAAAAAATTACTACCTTGTTTACTAAGTATAGTACCTAACTAAACTTGCTTTATAACATTTCTCATAGTTAAAATATATTAAGGGTCTATAATTGTGTTAGGATATTGTACAATGCAAATAGATTAATAAACTAAATTAAAACTTTGCATTTGGGATTCCATTAGGTAAAAATTACTGAGGATATTTCTATCCTCAAGAAAAATTGATATTCTACGTACTAACAGCTAAACCCCCCAAAAAAAATTTAAAAAGGGATAAGAAGAATGATATATAGCACAATCCTTATGATAGCTGACTAGAAAATTCATTGTATTGGAAATCAGAAGACCTGGGTTCCATCCCAGCTCTATCATTTAGAAATCATAATTTAATAATTGGAAGAGGTCTAACAAGTTCAAAACCGTCATTATGCAGATGAAGGAAATAAGTCCAGAGAGTTCAGGATCATTGCTCACAAAACTAAGTGTGCAGCATGGTCAGAACTAAAAATCAGGTCTCTTAGCTCATGTTGGCTTATTAGCTGTGATTCTGGTTAAGAATCAAGTAATATGTGCTTTTGTATAACACTTTGTAAACTAGAAACTGTAATATAATACCACACAAATGTAGTTATTATAAGATATGAATAAACTTGAAATTTGGACTACTGCTGAAGATACTATTAAAAACATGAATCTTAAAATGTCTGAATAGACTAATTTCATATAGAATTAAGACATATCATTTCTGTAGGTTGATGATTCCAATCTATCATAATCAAGTGTTTAAATACCAAGTACATAAAGATTTTCATTAAAGCCTATAGACAAAGGTGCATGGAATTTCTAATATTTTATCTTTTTATACTTAATTCACATACTACTTTCTCCTCTCTTTGAATTCCTTTACAATCTTTGTTCCCTAAGCAAACCCTCTGTCTGTTCTTCAGGTCTTTTCTCGTCATACCCTCTCATCTTCTGCAAAGTCTTCCTTAACTATGATTTTGTCACCCTAAGGTAGTCCTATGCTGCCATCCTCTACCTCTCTTTTTTACATATCTCTACCAGCATTTACCTTACTAAACTGAAATTACATATGCTTATGTATACTTCTCACTAGCTGTGAGCAGATCCCTTACTCTGTAATTCTAGTGTTTAAATATTACATTAATTTCCAGAATATCTTGGCACCAACTTATACACATTTGGGATCTTTTACCTTTATTATGACCATTTCCCTTAAAAAAGTGGGGGTGGGACCTTTCTTTCATTAAAACTGGTTTTTTTTACTTCTCTGCATTACTAAAAGAAACAACAAAAACACAATTCTCCTATGAGGAAACAAACAAATGGTTAAAGTACTCCAAACTCCTAAATTCTGGCATTAATGATTGTCAGAGGAATTTTCTACATAAGGAGGTTACCGTACAAAATCTCTCTCCTCTTTTCGAAAGAAGGCAAAAATGAATTCAATACCTTGTTCATAGCAGAGATGGGCAACCATCCATTCTGTCTTTGGGCTAAATCCAGGACTGGAAGCACAGCTGCTGCTTTATGCCCATCTGGATAGTTTTTTACAATTGCCTCTATCCTCTACATAAAAGAAGAAGCACCTGTTTTATACATCTGTAAAACACTAAATATCTTATAGATTAATTGTAACATTAATTTAGTCATACCTTATAATTTTCTGGTGTGAAATCAAATGGAGTATCTGGGTTATTCTCAGGAGTATCTCTGTGCTACACGAAGGAAAAAAAAGGTTTTCCCAAATTATCAAAATTCCCTCAAAAGTGTGAATAACTTCTGAACATTATTATACTAGTATTGATTGTATAATCTCTTCACTCTAATTCTAACATAATAAATATCAATCTATCCTTTCATCACAAAGGACTGAACTAATGCCCTAATACACATTTATTGAGTATGACAAGAGTGGGATATGAAAAAAGTAATTTTAACACACTTCAAAATCTGAATAAGTTTTAGAAAGCACCTTTTAAAAGTGAAGAGAAGTAGCTTTCAGACCAGAAAGATAAAAAGCAAACAAACAAAAAACTTAACTGGAAAAAGGATCTTCTAATTATAAATTTAAAAATTTTACCAATTATTGGAGTGCAAACTACGTGCATTTTTCCAAGAGTGTATCAGGGATCTGGAACGCAAAAAAGATCAAGATCTATTTTGAGAAGGTACAAAAGTTATCATCTCTTCCCCACAGGTTCTCCATAAACAGAACCTCACCAACAGCAAGAAGCTCCTTAAAAGAACAGGTCCTCTTCAAAAACTGACAAGAAATTGCATGTCAACAGGAAATCAAATGAGTCACACTGAAATTAACACATCACTTAATGTTTTGTATGTGCAGTGAACACAGAACTGAATCCCTTGGTATGTTAACTCTCCTAGTTCTGCTTTTTCAAGGACATAAACCAAAAGAGGAAAGAAAACAGAAAATCTGGACAATGATCTTAAAAACACAGTCGATTTGAATGTTTTTAAACAAAGATGATAAAACATAAAGCAGGAATCTACTTCTCAATATTGTGAACTGTAACTCATATTAAGATTCAAGCTGGGAAAGCGGCTGTGGCTCAATCAGTGGGGCTCCCGTTTGCCATATGGGAGGCCCCGGGTTCGGTTCCCGGGGCCTCCTGGTGAGGGCAGAGCCCGCCTGCACGGCGTGGTTGGCTGACCCAGCGAGCATAAGCAGCAAGGGGGGGATAAATGAATAAATAAATAAAATCTTTAAAAAAAAAAAAGATTCAAGCTGGAAAGAACTCAGCTTACAAAACTATATCACTGACTCTAAATCATCACATAAATCCACTAAATTGATTTTAAACAATACTAGATTAAAACCTGAAAACTGTACCTTGTCAGAGAAAGGGGATAACATTATGCCCTTTCTAAAAAAGAAAAAAAGAAGAAAAAAAAAAGGAAGCAATATTTATAATACTGTATCTTTTTTATGAGACTTGCACAATTAAGCTGGAGAGGCTGTAGACCTCTACCTGCAATTAAACTCTGTAAACCAATATAAAAGCCGAGTACTAATATACTACTCAGCTAAAATCCTTGAGTTTCAAACTAGTGCCATTTGGAATTCCCCAGGTTACAATTTCAGAATCTTTAGTGAACCAGTATGACTGATTTTAAGAGTCCAAAATATGACCAGAAATCAGGTTAGCGGTCACAATAATTTCAACAGAGCCATATAAATTCTTATTTCCAGAGTTGCCCTAGTGCCATTTAAACATTAGAGGTTCAGCTGGAACCACACATCTTTTGAAATGTAGTGAATTCAATTAACTATATTTAAATTCCCATAATGGCATATACCAAAGACACTGGTGTTTAAAATATTTTGGATTATAATGGATCTACCCAAATCTACATGCCTTATCATTCTAAAGAAATCTAAGTACTCACCACAAATAAGGCTCCTCCAGCTCCATTTTGCACAGCTGTCTTATGCAAATTCCTTGTATGTCTTCCCTAAGAATTAAAAATTTTAAATGTTTCGTAAGTCATAAATTTTAAGAATTTTCCATAAGGAAATAATATAAGATTTATAATTAAAATAACAGAATCAATTTAAAGAAGTAAAAGATCTTACGAGATTTAGTCTAATACCCTACACCCTGCTCAGAAGTATAGGCAAATGGAGATCCAAAAGGTTATTAACTTGCCTAAGGGCACACAAAAAAGTCAGTCGAAGAAGTAGGATGACCCAGATCTCCTTAGACTATTCTGGCTTACATTTGGAGAGTCAGTGTACCATTAACTTGTGCCTTTTCCTTCTGTTGGAATCAAGTTGGATGCCAGTTTTCATTTAATGTGAATCTTCATAAAAATGTTTTTGTTCTGTATAAATGAGTCAACTATATCCCTCTTTTTAACACTTAACTAAATTCATTCAGAAACTTCAGGCTTAAAAAGGTAGTTTCAGTAAGCTAGTTATGATACTATGATTAATGCAAACTGATCATGTCCAGTTGTTTTGTAAGGACTCCATCTGATTACTCTCTCCATTGCATTTCTCTTGCCTCTTATTCTCTCCTTCCTGTACCCTAAGAAAGCAATTCACCTATTGTCCTGATATCCTCCAACTTCGGAGTTCTACTACTCACAGATCAGAGACTACTGGATTAAACCATGCCAGGAATTGGGCAAAGAGTTGGAAAATACAAAGAAGGTAAACAAAATAGAGAAGAAAGTAAAAGCAGTGACATAATTTTTTCATAGGTTCAAATAATAGTTCAGTTGAAGAAATAAATTTACATGGAACAGGATTCAATTACCAACAAATGAAGACTCATGTTCGTTTACATGCTGCAGTAAAGACTGCAGCAAAAATGAAAGCAAACTAAAAGCCCAATCTTAGGGAATTTTTAAGTAAATACTGATAGTCCCAACATTGGAATATTATTAAGCTAACAAAAATGTTTCCTAGAATTAATATCTTCTTATTGGACTATTCTGAGAATCAAATAATACCATTTCTCTAAAATACTATATAATCTATTACAGAATTATCACTTGCTTAGCTGACATAGGGATAAAAGACTTAATAACTGAAAAAAGGAAAATTCAAGCAACTGCATTTAAAAAACTAAATGCATTATTAAAAATTATTCAACTACTGGAGTTGAAAACCACAATAACTGAAATGAAAAATGCCCAGGAGGGTTTCAAGTAGACAGACTGGAGCTGGCAGAAGAATCAGTGAACTTGAAGACGACACTTCAAAGAAGCCAGGCTGAGGAGCAGAAAGAAAAAAAGAAATATTAAAAGCTAAAATACCCTAAGACAGCTACGGGACACCATTAAGCACACCAATATATGCATTATGGAAGTCCCAGGAGAAGAAGGAATAGTCAAAGAAATAATGACATGGAACTTCCCAAACTTAGCAAAAGATGTGAATATGCACATCCAAGAATCTCAGAGAACACCAAACAGGATAAACATGAAGAAAAATACATCCTGTCATACACTGATTATGAAATGCAAAAGACAAGGATAGGGTTCTGAAGACTGCAAAAGAAAAGCAACATGTTACATAAAAGGGGGTCCCAATAAGATTGAGTGCTGAAGGGAGTGGATGTGGCTCAAGCAGTTGAGCACCTGCTTCCCACATGGGAGGACCTGGGTTTGGTTCCCAGTGCCTCCTAAAAGACAATAACGACAACAAGCAAAACACATGAAAAAACCAACTCAGGGGAGCCGATGTGGCTCAGTGGTTGGGCGCCGGCTTCCCACATACAAGGTCCCAGGTTCAATCCCCAGGCCCTGGTAACTGAAAAAAAAATAAAATAAAGATTGAGTGCTGACTTCTCATCAGAAACTATGGAAGCCAGAAGACACTAGGTTGACATACTTAAAGTGCTGAAGAAGAAAAACAACTGCCAGCCAAGAATTTTATAATCGGTGACAATGTCTTTCAAAAGCAAGGGAGCAGAGGTGGCTCAAGCAATTGGGCGCCTCCCTCCCACATGGGAGGCCCCGGGTTCAGTTCCTGGTACCTCCTAAAAAGAAGATAAGCGGACAGCGTGCATGAACAATGAGGGGGGAAGAAATAAATGAATAAATAAAATAAATCTTTAAGAAAAAGAAAAAGATGAGCGAGAGATTAAGACATTCTCAGATAAACAAAAGCTGAGGGAATACATCACCACCAGACCTGCCCTGCAAACAATGCTAACAGAAGTTCCTCAGACTGAAACGAAAGGATACTAGACAATGGTTCAAAGCAGCATAAAGAAATAAAGACCTGGGGTAAAAGAAACCATTTAGGTTAATTATAACTGTCAGTATTATTACATTACATTGTTTGGTATGTAACTCCACTTCTTACTTCCTACAGGTGGTAAAATGCAAATGCAAAAAAGTAATGATATAAGTCTAAGTTTGGGGACATACAATATACAAATACATAAGTAGTAATAAGCACAAAAAAAATGATGGGGAACAGAGTGGTATAGGAAAAGTATATGTGCATGCTACTGAAGTTGAGTTGGTATGAAACCAAATATAATTGTTATAATTTGGGGATGTTAAATTTTAACCCCATGGTAACCACAAGGAAAACAGATGAAAAATCTATCCAGATGGAAATGAAAAGGCCTCGACACAGTATAACACACGAAAGCAAATAAATATAAAAGAAGGCTTTAATGAAAGTTAGCGGCAAAAAAGGTATAAAACTTATAAAGGCTAAACAGCAAAATGGTAAAAGAACGACGTGTATTATCAGTAGTGACTTTATATGTAAATGGACTAAACTCTCCAATCAAAACGCAGTGATTAGGAAGTGGATGTGGCTCAACCAGTTGGGTGCCCACCTACCACATGGGAGGTCCCGGGTTCAGGTCTCAGTGCCTCCTAAAAGAAGATGAGCAGACACTGCCCCCACTGCAATGAGCTAGACACCACCGCCCCTGCCTCAATGAGCAGATGCCACAAGCCAGCAGACACCACAGCCCACAGGAAGCGGATGTGGCTCAGGCTGTTGGGACACTTGCCTCTCATTGGGAGGTCCCGGGTTTGGTTCCCGGTGCCTGCTGGAGAAGACAAGCAAATGGTGAGTGGACAAATAAATTAAGAAAAATAAAGTAAATAAATCTTAAGAAAAAAAAAAAAAGGCAGTGATTGACAGAATAGATAAAAAAGCATGATCCAACTACGCAGTCTACAAGAGACTCACCTTAAAGTAAAAAATTACAAGTAGGTTGACAGTGAAAGGATGGAAAAAAAATACCAGTAACCAAAAGAGAGCTGGGGTGTCTATACTATCAGATAAAAAGGACTTTCAGTGAAAAACAGTTAAGAGAGACAGAGACAGTCATAACATACTGATAAAGGGGACACTTCAACAGGAGATACAACAATTATAAATATATAGCACCTTACAGCAGAGGCCCAAAATTTATGAAGCAAATACTGACAGACATGAAGGGAGAAATTGGGTGTTCTACATTAATAATAGGAGATTTTAACCCACCACTCTTGATACTGGATAGAACATCTAGTCAGTAGATCAATAAGGAAGTATAGGACTTGAATGATACACTAACCCAACTAGACCTTATAGACATAATACACATTCTTCTCGAATGCACATGGATTATTCTCTAGGATAGACCATATGATGGGTCACAGAACAAGTCTGGATAAATTCAAAAATACTGAAACCACACAACATATAGTCTCCGACCACAACAGAATGAAACTAGAAATCAGTAACAGAGGGAGAAAGGGAGAATTCACAAATATGTGGAAAAGCAAAGTTAGGAAATATCTTGAAGCAAATGAAAATACAACATACCAAAATCTATGGGAAGCAGCAAAGGCAATGCTGACAGAGAAATTTATAGTTCTAAATGCTTATGTTAAAAAAGAAGAAAGAATTCATCAGAGACCTAATCTCAAAATTGGAAGAACTAGAAAAAGAAGAGCACACTAAACCCTAAGTGAGCAGAAGGAAGGAACTAACAAAGATTAGAGTGGAGATAAATGAAATAAAAAAACAAAAAATTGAATCAACAAAACTAAAAGTTGGTTCTTTGAAAAGATCACAGAAATTGAAAAACCTTCAGCTAGACTGACAAAGAAAAAAAGAAGATACAAATAACAAAACTCGGAAACATAAAGGGGGATATTACTACCAGTCCTGCTGGGGGGAGAAAGGAATATAAGTGGATCTATAAATTAGATAACCTAGATAAAATGGACAAATAATTAGAAACACACAAACTACCTACACTGACTCAAAAAGAAATAGAAGATCTCAACAAATCAATTACTAGTAAAGAGATTGAATCAGTAATCAAGAACCTCCCAACAAAGAAAAGGCCTGGACCAGATGGCTTCACAGGGAATTCTACCAAATATTCCAAGAAGAATTAACTCCAATCCTGCAGAAACTCTTCCAAATAAATGAAGAGGAGGGAGAACTCTCTAACTCATTCTACGAAGCCAAAAGCATCCTGATATCACAGCTGGATAAAGATACTGCAAGAAAAGAAAACTACAGACCAATATTTTTTTATGAATATAGATGCAAAATTTCTCCACAAAATACTAGCAAACTGATTCCAACAGCATACTAAAAGAATTACATACCACAATCAAGTGAAATTTATCCCTGGTATGCAAGGTTGGATCAACATAAGAAAATCAATTAAAGTAATACACCACATTAACAGAACAAAGGGGGGAAAACCACATGATCATCTCAGTCGAAACAGAAAAGGCATTTGACAAAATATACACAGCTAGCATCGTACTTAATGGTGATAGACTGAAAGTTTTCCCTCTAAGATCAGGAACAAGACAAGGATGCCCACTGTCATCACTCTTATTCAACATTGTATTAGAAGTTCTTGCCAGACCAATCAGGGAAGGGAAAAAAAAAAAAAAAGGCATCTAAATTGGAAAGGAAACATGGAAGGTCCCAGACTCAGTTCCTGGTGCCTCCTAAAGAAGATGAGCAGACAATGAGCAGACAGATGAGGGAGCCATCTCGGGGGAAGGGGGAAAAATAAAAATAAAATGAATAAATGAATAATTACATATTTTAAAAATACATAATACATACATACATACACACACACACAAATTGGAAAGAAGTAAAAGTTTCCCTATTTGAAGATGTTATGATCCTATATAAAGAAAATCCTGAAACATCTACAACAAAGCTCCTAGAACTGATAAATGAATTTAGCAAAGTGGTGGAGTACAAGATCAGCACCCAAAAATCAGTAATGTTTCTACACACAAGCAATGAACAGGAAGAAGAAACAAAGAAGAAAATTCCTTTCACAATAGCAATCAAAGATTACTATTTAGGAATAAATCTAACCAAGGATGTAAAGGACTCGTACACAGAAAACTACAAAACATTGTTAAAAAATTAAAGAAGACACAAATAAATGGAAGGATATTCCGTGCCCATGGATTGGAAAATTAAATACCAGTAAGATATCAATACTACCCAAAGCAGTTAATAGATTCAATGTAATCCCAATCAAAATTTCAACAACCTTCTTTGTGGAAATATAAAAGCCAATCATCAAATTTATATGGAAGGGTAAGGGACCCAGAATAGCTAAAACTATCTTGAAGAAGAATGAAGTTGGAGGGCTCACACATCCCAATCTTAAAACTTACTACAATGACACAATAATCAAAACTGCATGATGAAACGGATGTGGCTCAAATGATTGGTCTCCCATCTACCATAGGAGGTCCAGGGTTCGATTCCCAGGGCCTCCTGGTGAAAGGCAAGCTGCCCCACACAGAGACCTGACCCGCGCAGGAGTGCTGGCCCGCGCAAAGAGCTGGTGCAGCAAGATGACGCAACAAAAAGAGACAGAGAGAAGAAACAAAAAGAGACACGGCAGACCAGGGAGCTGAGGTGGTGCAAGAGATTCAGCGCTTCTCTCCCACTCTGGAAGGTCCCAGGATCGGTTCCCAGTACCGCCTAAAGAGAAGACAAGCAGACACAGAAGAACACACAGCAAATGGACACAAAGAGAACAGACAGTGAGCACAAAAACAATGGGGGGGGGGATAAATAAATCTTTAAAAACAAAAAAGCATGGTACTGGTACAAGAACAGACATACAGTATTGAGAGCTAAAAAAATCAACCCTCATATTTATGGCTAAATTATTTGACAACATGGCAAAGACCAATGAATTGGGAAAGAATAGTCTTTTCAACAAATGGTGCAGGGAAAACTGGGTCTCCACTTGCAAAAGAAAAAAAAAGGACCCCCTACCTCATGCCATATACAAAAATCCACTCAGCATAAATATAAAAGGTAGAACTATCAAACTCCTAGAAAAAAATGTAGGGAAGCATCTCAGGACCTTGTGTTAATGGTTTCTCAGACTTTACACCCAAAATACAAAGAAAAAAATAGATAAATGGGACGTCATCAAAATAAAAATTATTGTTCCAAACAGGACTTTAACATGAAAATAAAAAGACAACCTATACAATAGGGGAAAATATTTGGAAACCACATATCTGATACAGGATTAATATCCTGTATATAAAAAGAAATCCTCCACCTTAACAAAAAGACTAACAAAGCAATTAAGAAATAGGCCAACAAATTGAACAGCCCTCTCTCCAAAGAAGATACACAAATGGAAAGCACATCATTAGCCATCAGGGAAATGCACATCAAAACCAAAATGAGATACCATTTCATACCCATTAGAATGGCTATTATTAAACAGAAAATAAATGTTGGGGAGGATGTAGAAAAATAGGAACACTCATTCATTGCTGATGGCAATGTAAAATGGTGCAGCCATTGCGGAAGACAGTTTGGCATTTTCTCAGAAAGCTAAGTTTAGAACTATCATATGCCCCAGCAATCCCACTACTAGGTATATATCCAAAAGAACTGAAAACAGAGGTTCAAGTCAATATTTGCAAACTGATGTTTGTAGTGGCATTATTCACAATTGTCAAAAGATGGAAGTAACCCAAGTGTTCATCACCTGATGAATGGATAAATAAAATATACAAACATACAATGGAATACTATTCAGTTGTAAAATGGAATGAAGTCCTGATACATGCAATAGCATGGATGGACCCTGAAGGTATCATTTTGAGTGAAATAAGCCAGACACAGAAGGAATAAGAATAAGCAAATTCACAGAGTCAAAATCTAGAATGAAGGTTACCAGGGGAGAGAGAGTAGGGATAGGGAATGGGAAGTTAAGCTTAAAATGTACAAGCTTCCTATTTGGAATGATGGAAATGCTCTGGTAATGAATGGTGGTAATAGTAGCATGAAATTGTGAATGCAATTAACAGCACTGAAATACATATCCGAATATGATTAAAAGGAGAAAATATTATATTGTATAAATGGTAAGAGAATAAAAAAATATTTTTAAGCCCATGGAACTATACTACACAGTAGCCAAAAGTTAAACCATGGACTTCAATTAAGAGTACGATTATTAAATTGTGCTATTATCAATTGTAACAAATATTCCACACCGATGCAAGGAGTTGACGGGGAGGGTGTATTAGTCAGGGTTCTCTCGGGAAACAGAATCAATAGGAGATATATGTCAATAATATGAGATTTTATAAGAGTCTCTCACGCAACCATGGGGATGCACAAGTCCAGGTTCCGCAGGCAGGCTGCACACCAGGGGCTCCGATGACAGTCCAATGAAAGATCCTTGATGAGCTTCTGGGAGAAGCTGGCTGTCCAATGACCACTTGGGAAATTCTCTCTAACTTCTCCTTTTAAGGCATTCAACTGATTGGATAAAAGCGCCACCCATTGATGATGCAATCTCCCTGACTGATGCAGATGTAATCAGCCATCCATACAGTAAACTCACTGGTGATCGAAGTCCATAAATGCTCTTGTATTACAATTAGCCCAGTGCTTGCTGGTCCAAACACCTGGACAAAATTACCTGGCCGAATTGACACATTAGCCTAACCATCAAAGTCCACCCCTTGTCAACTCGGCAACCATACACATTACCCTAAACCATACTTAAGGCTCTAAGTAAAAACAGTAACAGACAGGCATACATAGATATTTCCACCTAACAATGTTCAACTCCCCTGCATACAACCAGAAACGCATTAATTCCCCACAGAGTAGGGTGCAGGTCCTTGGGTAAATATGAGAATCCTGTATTTCATGCATGATTGTTCTATAAACCCATAACTTCTCTAATAAAGAAAAAAAAAAAGGGAAACAAAGTTAAAAAAACAAAACAAAACAAAACATACTATCCTTCTGTTACTGGTGATAGTGGTCCAAAAGTGGATCAATACCAAATATCTTCTAGTGTAAGAAGTATCAATTTCATCATTTCCACCAAACATTCTAACATCTCTGAAATTAGGATGTATCACTTGTATCTAATATTACAGAAAGCAAAGCAGTTAAGAGCCCAGTTCCAGAACCAGTTTCTTCATTTGTAAAATGGGGATTAATTACAGTACATACCTTATAGAGTTGTGTGAGAATTAAAAGAGACGATCTAACTAAAGTGCTTAATGCCCTGGCACATAGTAAGTATTATGTTGGTGTTACCTATCATTAGCTATTACTATGACAAGTGCTACAAGTCAGGCACTGAGCTTTGTACACATTAATTAATCTTCTCAACCTTCCTTCAAGGTGGGTATTATTTCCAGAAAACAGAGATTTAAACCAGTCATGGGACCTCCTCAAACTTACACCACTAATTAGAGGTAGGGCTTACATTAGGTCTTAGGGCTATATGACTACGAAGGCCATGACTTACTATTAACTACTTAACATGTGATTATTTTCCTTGATGGCATCAAAGCTCTAGAGAAAGAAAGATCTAAGAAACCAAGCAGTTTAAGGAGAGAAACTAAGCAGGCATATATAGGGAGACAGATTAGAAATGAACAAAACTGCCTGCCTTGGTTCACAAGGTTCCTATTTAAAATGTATATACTCTATTTAAAACAAGTTATGTACTGGGTATGTATGTACTCTACTTAAAACAAGTTATGTACTGGGTTTGTTTGGGTTTTATTTTTCAATCATTGCTACCCTTCTATTCCTGCAGAACACCTGAATATATATCTATATTAGTATAGCATTTGAACAACTTAATTTCAATGTCTGAAGCCGACCCCTTCAAAACAGTGGAAAAAGGGCTTTTGTTTTGTTTATAAAACAAAAGAAGGAAGCAAAACAGTGAGGGTAAACTGATAAAATTACCCCTTATTTTTTTTCCAACTGGCAACAACTTTTACTCAACCATATCAAGTTATTTCCATTATAACCATTCTCGAAGCTGCCCTATTTTGTTTAGTATTTTAGTTTCTCCTTCATTAATTGTGGAAACATATAATACACAATATAAAATCTTCCCATCCCAACCCTTGCTAAGCATACCATTTGATGGGATTAATCACATTCACTATGTTGCAGTATCCTCTCCACCATTCATTACAAGAACTTTCTCTTTACCCCAAACAGAAATCCTACACTCATTTTGCATTAACTTCCCACTGCCCCTGCCCTTCACCCCTGGGAACCTGCACTCTTTCTGTTTCTATACATTAGCATATACTGTGATATTTTCTTTGTGGTTACCATGGGGCTTAAATTTAACATTCTAAATATATAACAATTTCATTTGCTTTGGTACCAATTTAATAACTTCAATAGCATACATAAACTATGTTCCTATACCCCTCCGTCTCCCCACCTTTATGTAATTGTCACAAATGACATACGAGTCCAAAGCTATTATCATTACATTTTATACATATGTCTTTTAGATCCTATTGGAAATGTGAAGTTATAAATCAAAAATACAATTGTACTGGCATTTATATTTAACCACATCATTGTCTTTACTGGAGATCTTATTTCTTAATGTGGCTTCAGTCAAATGTCTATTGTCCTTTCCTTTCAAACTGCAGAACTTCCTTCAGCATCATCTTTTGTAGGACCAGTCTACTGGTGATGAACTTCTTCAGTTTTTGCATATCTGGCAATGTCTTAATCCCTCCTTCATTTCTGAAAGATAGTTTTGCCCGATACAGAATTCTTGGTTGACAAATATTTCCTTTTAGCCTTCCCACTGCCTTCTTGCCTCCATGGTTTCTAACGAGAAATTGGCACTTAATCTTATTAGGCTCCCGTGTATGTAATACATTGCTGCTCTCTTGAGGCTTTCCGAATTCAATCTTTGGCATTTGATAGTTTGATTATAATATGGTGTGGTGTGGGTTTACTTGGGTTTATCCTGTTTGAAGTTTGTTGAGAATCTTAGATGTGTATATTCACATCTTTTGTTAATTTGGGAAGTTTTCAAACATTATTTTTTTCGGTATTCTCTCTGCCCCTTTCTCTCTTCTCCTTGTGGGACTTCTACAATCTGTATACTGGTATGCTTGATGGTGCCCCACAGGTTCCTCAGGCTCTGCTCATTTATTTTTTTTTTTTAGAATCCAAATGGACTTTATTTGACACAGGATACAATATGGCTGTATGAACAGCAAACTGAAAAGACAAAGCAGAAAAGACACGGTTCTATCTAATTTATAATTAAGTAACAGGAGGGCAAGTCATTAAATAACTAATGAAACAGTTGAGTTTTATGGAAGAATCCTTTTTCTAGTGCCCATACTTTTGGAATTCCCACTCTCTGTTGTCCAACGGACACACCTGCCGCGTTTTGAACCAGCGAGAGATGCAGTGGAAGTGAAAAGCATGATTACAGACTCCCCATGCCACAGTGCACTCCTCAGAAGTAGCTGAGGCCTGGTTAGCTTGACACTCTATGCAAAGATCCATAATGTGGTTCCTGCAGATGGCACAGTTATCAACCACAATATCCCAGGCCCAGAGGGCAACTGCATTCCATTTTTTCACTTCAAAGCGCTTCTTGCCCGTGCTGCTGTTAGTGCCGCTCGGGGTATCCACATCCATCGCTGCCGCCATTTTGGAAACACACGGTCCATCGTCTCTGCTCATTTTTTTCTTCATTCTTTCCCCTTCTGCTCCTCAGTCTGGATGACTTCAATTGTCTTGTTTTCATATCACAGATTCTTTCTTCTGCCAGTTCCAACCTGCTGTTGAACCTTGTGATGGCTTGGAGCTACGTACCCCAGTAAAACATGTCCTTAAAATTAATCCATACCCACGGGTGTTAACCCACTGTACACAGGACTTTTTGATGAGGTTACTTCAGTTAGGATGTGGCCCAACTGATTTAGAATGGGTCTTAATCCTATTACTGAAGGCCTTATAGGGATGGTCTCAGAGAAAGAAAGTCACAGGGGAGTAGCCAGAAGCCGGAAGTCAATAGAAGGGAGAAGTCAGGAGAAGCCGCCATGTGCATTGCCATGTGACAGAAAAGCCAAGGGCAAGGACTGCCAGCAGCCAGCCCCTGAACACCAGTTTTCTGGGAGATTTTCGACTCTTCTAGACTCAAAAATGGAAACAAATTCCCATTGTTTAAGCCAATCCTTTGCATGCTATTTGCTTCAGTATCCAAGAAAACTAAAACAAACCTCTCTAGGAAATTTTTTATTTCTGTGGTGGTCAGCTCTGTTTGGTTCTTTTTCTTAAGTTCCATTTCTTTATCAATATTCTCTTTATGTTCATCTATCATTTTCCTGATCTCCTTTATTCTTTGTCCATGTTTTCCTTTATCTCTTTGAACATATTTAGGACAATTTTTTAAAAGTGTCTGTCTGGAATGTCCCAGGTCTGATCCTCCCCACTATGGTTTCTAATGCTGTAATCTCTTCCTGTTTCTTTGTATGTTTTGTAATCTTTTGTAGAAACCTAGATTTTTTTTTTAATTACTATTTGTGTGTATCTGTCTTTTTATGTCTTATTTTCTTCACTATTATTTTTTTGAAGTGTATCATTCATACATGAACATACATAAACAATAAGTGTATAGTTAAAGTTGTGAACTACAAGATAAACATGCATAATATCATACAGGGGTGCCATACATCACCACTCCACCAACACCTTGCATTGTTGTGATACATTTGCTATAAACTATGCAACAGCATTGTCAAAATATTACTACTAACTATAGTCCATATCTTACATTTGATGTATTTTTCCCCAACCCACCCTATTTTTTTTAAATCAATTTTATTGATACATATTAATAAAGCACACAATTTATCCCAAGTGTACAATCAATGATATCTGGTATAATCACAAAGTTGTGTGTTCATCACTTCAATCATTATTAAAGCATTTTCATTATTTGAATAATAATAATAAACAAAAGACAAACAAGAAAATTTACTCACCTTTCAACCTGTTTCCCCTGCTGTACATAGCTGATACTTCTGGCTACTCTTGCACATTTGTTTATTAAGTAGTTTTTTTGAGATACATTCACACATCATAAGATTTATCCAAAGGGTATAATCAATGGCTTTTTTCTAGCTGTTAAAAAGTCCTTTATTGTAAAATTGTAAAATAAATAGAAATATAGATTGAGAGAAATTCAAATTTTAAACAAGAGTGAAAAGCCAGGCTAAATTTAATGTAATCAATTATAAGAAATAGATAGTATAGCAATAAACATTTATAAATGTAAATAATAATTCTAATACATAGAAATTATTACGTAATTCTAATTTTTATATTACAGCTCTAACTACTGGACATCATAATCTCTAAGAATGAAATAAATTATTAGTTTAGTTATTCAATTTCCATTTAGGCCATAATTCTTCCTGCATAATCAAATTCCTTTTTGGGAATTCTTCATATCTTAAAGGAATGAATTACAGCAGATAACAATATGCCAACTCATTTTATGAGGCAGAAAAACTCAAAATCTTTTTCAACAGTAGTCATGCTAAATCATTATTGATCCAGATGGATTATTTTAATTAATGAATATGCATAATAGGGTTAAAGAAAAATGAAGTATCCAAATATATATATATCTCTTCTACAGTCCTCTTCAATTAAAAGCAAGTGTTTGTTCTGTATGGAGAAACTTACAGAATATTGATCACAGGAACAATTTGCTAGTTGCACAAATTATTGTTTATATACTATATGTATTATTATAGTATACATATTGTACTATACGTATTATTATTTTACATTTATCTGGTCTACTCCAGCTCTTTTTTGGTTAATATTTGCATGGAATACCTTTTTCCAACCTTTCACTTTTAACCTGGTTGTGTCCTTACGTCTGAGGTAGGTCTCTTGTAGACAATATACAGGCAGCTCATATTTCTTAATCCACTCTATCAGTTTATGTCTTTTGATTGGGGAGTTCAATCCATTAACATTCAGTGTTATTGCTACAAAGGCATTACTTACTTCATCCATTTTGTCCTTTGGTTCTCTGTTGCCATAATGTTCTATTATGACATATTACATATGGTCTTTTGGTTACATATTCTATCAGCTTTTGTTTGCCTGCGAAGACTTTGAACTCACCCTCATTTCTGAAGGACAGCTTTCTGGATACAGAATTCTTGGCTGTCTGATTTCTCCTTCATTACCTTAAATACATCATACCACTTTCTTCTCTTCTCCATGGTTTCTGATGAGAGGTCAGCACTTAATCTTAACGGGTTTCTCTTGTATATGATGCTTCGCTTTTCTCTTGCTGCTTTCAGAATCCTCTCTTTATCTCCAATATTTATCATTCTGAACAGGTGTATTGGGGTAGGTCTATTCGGGTTTATTCTGTTTGGGGTGTGTTGTCCTTCTTGGATACTGATATTTATGTCCTTCATAAGGGTTGGGAAGTTTTCAGTCATTATTTCCTCAAATATTCTTTCTGCCCCTTTTCCATTCTTTTCTCCTTCTGGGACACCAATAATGCCGATGTTTGTGCGTTTCACATTGTCATTCAATTCCCTGAGACTCTGTTCCATTTTTTCCATTCTCTTCTCTTTCTGTTCCCATCTTTTCCAGTTCAGATGTTCTGCCTTCAAAGTCACTAACTCTGCATTCAAGCAATGAAAATCTGCTTTTATGTGCCTCTGATGTATTTTTAATCTCATCCATCAGTGTCTTTCATTCCCATAAGGTCTGTTACTTTTCTTTGCAGGCTTTCAAATTGTTCTTTATGCTCTCCCAGTATCTTCTTAATATCCTTTATTTCTTTAGTCATATTTTCTATAAATTTCTTGAATGGACTTAGGAGAGTTGTGTGATTATCACTGATTAATTGCCTTAAATACTGTATCTCTTCAGTATATTTGGTTTGTTCTTTTGGCTGGGCCATCTCTTCCTGTTTCCTAGTATAGCTTGTAATTTTTTGCTGATGTCTAGGCATCTGAATACGTTGTGAATTTACTCTGATGGCTAATTTCTCTATCTTACCTGTTGTTTTCTTTTTCACAGCTTTTCTTTGATATTTGGTTCAACTTATTCCCAAGTCTTTAAAACTGCCCAGCTTAAGTTTTCAAAATCAGGCCAGGGACTCACTAGTGGGACACAGATTTTCTCCCAGGGGTTAGATACAGAGAGCACAGATTTTGTCCATGCAATTTCCAGACTGGCCAGCAGATGGCGCTGGTTAACACATCTTTCCACTGAGGTGTTTCAGTCTCAGCTTTCTGATGTTCCTGCGTTGAAGATCCAGAGAGGAGATCCAAGGCAGGCTCGCTGGTCAAATTCACTGAAAAAAAAGGACCCCAACCTCCCCTCCCCTTTCCCTTGAAACAGGTGATAGGAAGGAAGATGTCTATTCCCCTCAGTTGGCTGCAGGGAGCCAGGAGTTTTACCCCAATTTAATATCTTGGGGGTGGGGAAAGGGAGCCCTTCCTGGCTGCCACGGGGGCTTGGTAACTCACATTTGTCATTTTGGCTTCTTTGTCTCTCTAGCCCTCACCCTCCTGGGAGTTGTGTGGCACTGTCCTTGTCTGCTGACCCCCAAAACAGGTCCCCCAGACAGTTTCTGCCTCTTTCTCCATTGTTTTTGTGAGAGCATTCAGCTCTGCCTGTTAGTCTGTCGCCATCTTCCCACAATCCTTTTTTTTTTTTTTTGAGGTACCAGGCCCAGGGATCAAACCCGGGACCTCGTTCAACCACTGAGACACATGAGCTCCCTGAGTCGTTTTTGTTTTTCATTTGTTTGCTTATTGTTTGATGGTGGTGGTGTTTTCAAGAGGCACCAGGAACCAAACCTGGGACCTCCCATGTGGGAAGCAGGTGCACAACCACTTGAGTCACATTTGCTCCCCAAAACTTAGACATTTTGATATTTTAGTGTATTATCACTGGAATTTAGATTCTGAGTCATCTGTTTCTTCAGTTTGTTTCTAAGCTAGTATTATGATAAGAGTTATCCTTGAATGAAAGGTGCTATCAAAAATAATAATAAAAGGGTAAAAAGAAAATGCCTTTCCCAGTCCTTGCAGATTGACCAGTATAAGTGCTCTTCCCTTCAGGATTTATCCGGTGAGTTTGGAAAATAACCCGAGGCCAAGGCATGGGGGCCTCCCTGATACTTTCTGTGCAGTTGGCCTATCTTGGACATGCTGTTTGTAGCCCTGGGAATTCCCCTGTTTACACAATTCCAAATGTCTCCTCTTCCTTAGAAAACAGTTTCCTCACAGACTAGGCACTGTCCTAGAGCCAACAATCCCTTGTCCCACAACCACAACTGAACTGGTCTCCCAAAGCATTCTGTAGGAGAGCTCGGTGAGCCACCTTCTACAAGCAGGGCAAGTTCCTTTCAATGGAATAAATAAAATTATAAAATGTGAATTAACAACCTTACCTACTTAATGGGCCCTCTGGACTCAGAGGCATTGCAGGAATGGGATGTTAGAACAGGGAGAGAACAACTCAGATAACCTGGACTAACTCAAAAGAGTAAGCTGAGTTTTCCCCCACCTTCTTATTAGACTCTGAAATGTCTATAATATAGGTAATGAATTCCAATTGAAAAGCCAAACAACTTTTTTAAAAATCAAGAACATACCCCAACCCTGAATTGCACATTTGAAAGTGGTTAAAAGGAGAAATTTTGTGTTAAACAATTTAAAATCTTTAAAAAACTAAAAGAAATTTTAAAAGAACATACCCTGATGCAAAGCAGAATTAACGATGGTTTTCGATTCTAGCTTATTCTTTTTCAGTGTATTTCAAAAGGAATGGAGAAGATTTACACCAGGCAAATTTTGTGAGTATTTTCTTTGGAGTCAAGTTTTGTATTAAGCACTTCTATATATCTTTTTTTATTGAGTCCTCAAAAATCTATGGTTAGTTACTATTATTTTCCTTTTGGATTCAAAGAACCTGAAGCCTGAAGACAGTAACTTGTCCCAAACCACACAATTAATGACAGAGATGGGTTTTTGAGCCCAGGTGCTTTGACTCTAAGGCCTGTGCTCCTTTAATAGTGTAAAATGACAAAAATAAAAATGTTATATTCTTCCACCTATTCCCTGAAAATAAGGTCCCTTAATGCTCTTTCATGGGCCCTACCCTTTTCTAGAGTTTTTCTGTTGCTCAAGCACTGATAGTATCCAACTCTGCCCACCTTTCAGCTCTATCAGACATCTGCAGTACACAAGACCACATCCAGCCAGGGGAACTCAAAAAGAAACAAGGAAGCTGTAAGACAAAACTAACACAATCAGTAACCTAGTTAGTCAGAAAGTAAGGTTAAGGTCAGACAACTGAAAACATGTCTTTTCAATTATTAGCAGTCAACTCAGGCAGAGAGTTTACTTTTTAGATTATCTATAACATCTACTGGCTAAACCCACAATGTATGTGTGCAGCTGTGCAGGGATCACAACTCACATGTGGAAAGAGCTGCTAAGTCAAAAGTGATGTTTGATCTCTCCATACTTTTTTCCCCATTGTTCCTTAATACCTGCTAAGATTATTACCTACAGATCTCCCAACTACCAACTCTAGCAAAGGCTGTCTAGAGCAAATGCATGCAGAGAAAATTAAAAGCTCCCACCAAAATTAGTGTCCATGATACACTGACAGTAGGTATTTTTACATTTTACATTTACTTATTTGAACAATAAGATTAAAGTTTTTCAATGCAATTTATGTTAATAAAGTAGATGATGATTTAATAGTAAATGTGAAATCTATTCCAAGACTAAGAATAAATAAAATGCTTACAGTGTCAAATACTATGCTACAAAATTTACAAATACAGTAACTTGTTTACTCTGAAAGATATTAGCATCAAGCCTTGTTTTACAGATGAGAAAACTGAGGTTCAAAGAAAGGAAGGGGAGAATGTTCCTTAGAACACACAGGTAGCTAAATGAAGAGCCAGAGTCAAGCACAGGTTTTCTTCACTTGGGTACATACCTTTACCACTATAAGCTTTGCTATATTTCAAATATATTAGGAAGGTTTTTACACAGGTCCTCCAAAGAAAATTCCATCAATATTTTAACTAAGGGAAGCGGCTGCGGCTCAATCAGTAGGGCTCCCGTTTGCCATATGGGAGGCCCTGGGTTTGGTTCCCGGGGCCTCCTGGTGAAGGCAAGCCTGCCTGCACGGCGTGGTTAGCTGACCCAGCGAGCACAAGCAGCAAGGGGGGGATAAATGAATAAATAAATAAAATCTTAAAAAAAAAATATATATATATATATTTTAACTAAAAATGTTAATTCAGATTTTAAAACTGTGATTTTCCCAGGCAAATTAAATATAGTCAAATTTTATATTACAGAAAATGTACATGAACAGCCCAGGTACTACAGGAGCACGAGAGAGAATGATAACCATATTAATGATTAATTCCAGCCATCTTGATTATAAATTAAACAAAGCATTCTTTGGATATCTAAAAACCAATAATAATACAGGCAACACTTAATTGTTCTAAGGACAGGAATAACTCATAGAAATAAAATGCCCAAACATTATTTTAGTCAATAGACCTTGGTTTACCTTGGTTTACTTTATCATTACCAATTACCAATTACTGCTCTGCATCTTTGCACCCAGGTTTCCTCATCTATAAAATAACAACACTACCTATTTTAAAGTGTTATTATAAAGATCAAATGAGACAAAGTGTTCAGCATAGGGTCATTAATACTCTATGTACTAACAAATGTTAATCTACTACTACTATTATTATTAGATCTTTTTTTCTCACAGCACCATGGGGTGAGGAATTTAAAAAAAAAAAAAAGCTAATCTCTAAAATGCTACTGCAAGATGATCTTTTTTTCTCACAGCACCATGGGGTGAGGAATTAAAAAAAAAAAAACCTAAATCTCTAAAATGCTACTGCAAGAAACAAAAAAGGTAAAAAAAGGTCAAACAGTGGGACTCAATAACCTTATAAACAGATGAGGCTCTGAATAATTAAGAGTTGACTGTATGTACAACACAGGGAACACTACGTTAAACCATGGACCACAGATAAGAATACAAATACAAAAATGTACTATCACTGTAGCAGGTTGGCATTGTTTATGAATTCCAAAAACAGTTATTGGATTATGTTTGTAAACTGGTCTGTCAGAGGTATCACTTTTAATTGATTAAATTATGATTAGGACTTTGATTGCACCATGTCAGTAAGGCGTTGAGTCCCTGCCCACCAAGGGGCAAAGACTCACAGAGAAAAGACATGGCAAAGCACAGAATTGGGAGTTTTGGGCTGGAGCCCGGGAAGTGAACACACAGAAGAACAGAGAGGAATAGAGACAGTTTCTTAGACACAGCAGAAGCCCCAGGGAGAAAGACAGAGCCGTTCACCTGATAGTCTACAGCTGGCCTTGTGGAAAGAGCACAGCAGCTGAGCCCAGAGAGAAACGGGGCCCCAAGAAGAAAGGATACCAAGAAGCCTGAACTCTAGGCAGACTTCCGCAGTCAACTTGCCCCAACACATGGCAGTAGACTTTGGTGAGGGAAGTAACTTAAGCCTTATGGCCTGGTAACTTTTAAGCTTCTACCCCAAAATAAATACCCTTTATAAAAGCCCACAGGTTTCTAGTATTTTGCATCAGCAACTCTTTGGCTGATTAATACAATCATCAATTGCAAAAACTATAAAACACCAATGCAAGATGTTACTAATAGGGTGGTATATGGGAATCCTGTGTGTGTGTGTGTGTAGTATGACTGTTCTGTAAACCCAGAACTTCTCTAATAAAAAAATTAAAAAGATGATTGAAAGAGCAAACCTCCATTTTCAAAATGTTAAATGATTTAAGAAGTTTTGGTCTAAACAATTACTGGTAAATTTTAAAGACAACTTTTTCAGTTTAAATTGAGACTCAAACAGAAGCAAATGCTGTACAAATTTAAATTGCTTTATCTAATAGTCCTAAGCACTAATACTCAGATAAGCATATATTCATTAAAAATTTAATAAATCTATCTAGAGGAGGAGCCCAAGTTTTTTTTAAAGCATCCTAGGTGATTTTTTTTTTATCAGGTTAGGGAACTACTGCTTTAGGTATACTATACTTTATCGATATCCTAATTCATAGTTCATGCATTTTACAAATGATTTTCAAAAGTGCTAATGAACTCAAGAACAAGAAAAAGAAATGCCAGGCCATCTTTTCCAACCCAGAATATATGTGTTAGAAATATTAAGGACTATATATAATAACCATTATTAAGGAACTTCCCTCTCCATACTTCAAAAGATTAGTCATGAGCTACCTAACACTATAAATGTAATCAAGTGAACAAGGCATGACATTTCCTGTATTTTTCAACCTATGTAATTTTTCACGGTATTACCATATCCTCAGAACAGCTTTACATTCCTTTATTTCCTTCAAGAGTATTTTGTAATTGAGTTAACAAATCTTTTTACCCATTCTCTCCCCTTCATAAGCTATACTTCACTCCCCCTTTCTGAAACTTCCCCTTCTCAGGCACTCACAGTTTTCTAAGTCTGACCTCACACAGGAGCTGGAACACTCATATAATTTTAATTACCATTTTCTGGGCATTTTCTAGTTTCTCTATGTCATTCTTGAAGTGAAGGGGATTAAAAACTGCGCAGTTTCTATGTGCACTGTAAATTGGTTAAGACAAAAATAAAATAATAAAATGACAAAATTATGTTCTGCTCTATTTCCAACAGTTTACTGACCATTTCTAAGTATTCTCATAAGTCTCTATTTTACTACAACAACACATTAAATGGATGTTGATAATGCAAGAAGATCGCTTTTCTGGACTGTAAATCATAGCTTAGAACCTCAAAGTATAAGCAAAATTTCCTAATCTTTCCTGTTAGAAAATAACTAGAGTTAAAAAGAGAGGAAATAGAAATGTATTTTTTTCCTGCACATTTTGATGCACATTTCATTAAGTTTATTATTAATTTCTTACACTGGTTATAATCAGTATTTGATTCAAAGAGAGGGAGGCATTCATTATTGACATACTAATGGGCCTTTTTATTCTTCCCTTTACAAATTATCAAAATCGGGGACACCATAATTTTATATATATATATATATATATATATATATATATATATATATATATAT